>CAUHTR010002871.1:0-53910 GCA_959609185.1 Schmidtea polychroa
TTTGTCGAAATATTTATATAAGAAATACTATCCTAAAATCACTTTCTCTTTATAATAAAACTTTAATAATAAATAAGTATAATAATGAGTTGTAGGTTTAAAAAGACAAATCAAGATGGTGCAAACCTTTCCACATTATCGCTATATAACTAATGACAACATTTAAAGGAAAAGCCCAAATTATCCCTGCAATCTTGTAGGCTACTGAGAAATTAAATCAACCAAATCCAATAGAAACTATATAAAATAAATAATATATCTAACAGTAAAATAAAATCAGTTTATTAGCATTTTTTGGAAAAATATTATATAGCAGACAATGTAATTTCTTCTGTAGCATTTTCAATAAATTATTCCTCATTTCGCTAATTGCAACTACGTGAATTTTACAGTTTTTACAACTGGGAATCTTAACATTTTGACAATTCTTTCATTGCATGTGATTTATATTTCATTTTATATTTTATATCAATCTTGCCAATTTATTTTTATTATTATTATTATTATTATTATTATTATTATTATTATTATTATTATTATTATTATTATTATTGTTATTAATATTATTATTATTATTATTAATATTATTATGATTATTAATTTTATTATTATTATTATTATTATTATTATTATTATTATTATTGTTATTAATATTATTATTATTATTATTAATATTATTATGATTATTAATTTATTATTATTATTATTATTATTATTATTATTATTATTATTATTATTATTATTATTATTATTATTATTATTATTATTACTATTATTATTATTATTATTATTATTATTATTATTATTATTATTATTATTATTATTATTATTATTATTATTATTATTATTATTATTGTTATTAATGTTATTAATGTTATTAATGTTCGAGAGAATATAATAATGAGAAATTTTATACAATCTAATATAATCCAACGCGACATAATAATTATAATATTTTATTTCATGATTTTGTTTGAATTCTAATTACGTCTGACGGAAGTCACTTCATTAACCAGAATTCATACAATTTTTTTAATAGTTTAAATTTGTTGCTAAGCATTAGATTTTGTTTTTTTGAAAATTTTGGCAATGAAATTGTCGTTTTTTGGGTAAATGATCACTGCTTTTTGAGAGAAAATTTTCAATTTAATTTTGATTAAAATACTATGCTAATGGGACAAATTATATGACAAATGAATAATTGAAATTGGAAATTTATTGTGATTAATTGATTAGCTCTGTTTGAACAGTGAAAATTTGGAAATTTATAATTATGGAATATAATTGGTGATTGCGCATGGGAGAGGGGGGGTTGTTACTTGTTTGATTGGCAATGCCAATATTCATACTCAACCTTAAGTTTTCGTTTTTTATATACTTTGCAGCATGAAAATGGGTTTGTATGTCCGAGAAGCCATGGATTGTTTGATGACATTGTAAAATTTAGGTCAACTATAAAAAAAATGGAATACAGAATTTGTCCTTAAGGTCGATGGTAATTAAACTTAGCTCTCTTAAGTATTTTTCATTTTACTATGTAAATGTCGCAGAGAAATATTGCATATATTGAAACTGTTGCCAATGGTGGTTATGTTTTTCTAATATACTTATTTATGATTTTTATATTAAAATTATATAAAATATAATTCATCTCTCTCCCCAACTCCTAAAGACTACAAAAATATACCCTTTTATTTGGTTGTGTCCATGACGTTCTAAGATTCATTTTTATTTATATCAATTTGGCAACAACTTTTAGAAAATTTTATTATTTGACAATTAACAATTATTTGAAATTAATTTTTGAAATTTTAAATAAAAAAGACAAAAAAATATTATAATTATATTGCGAAATTATGATTCGTTAATTTTCTAAATTGTTTTGTTATGTTGATTTGATTTCTGACTAATTATCCTTTTAAACAAAAAAAGCTATTTATTATTCAAATTTAATTGATTTATGAATGGAATTAAAATTTGATCCTAAAACGCCTTATCATAATTATTTCCTCTTTAATTTGTTTGTTTAAACTAACTAACCCCTAATTTTAATCGATAAAACTCTTACAAAAAAAAGCGAAAATTTAATTAAAATCAGTTAAAAAAATTGTCTAGTGATTTGATGTGAAAATAATCCTAAAATTCATTAAATCGTTTTCCACATGCATTTGCCAGCTGGATCAACTCGGTCCTGAACTGTCAGGCAGTGAAAACTCATTACGGATGGAACCTCAATTATACCACAGACAACAACACGTCGGCAAACTGATAAATTGTCATTCCTAGTTTTTTCTTTTTTCTTTTCACTCGGTTTCCCAACAAACAAGCCGAATTTGTTGTCAGTACACAGCTAATTATGGGAAATGGATTTCAATTGGGTTCATAATGAGATTAGAATAGTTCTCGATTCGTTTCAAATTCGTTGCCAAACTCTCGGATGAAGGGGTAAGTGAAATGTTTCTATGATAGTCGAGCTCAATAACCCTTTAAGCCATCTTTTTTCTTTGGATAAAAAATTGATAGAAACTTATTCTCTACGAAGGAGAAGTATTTATTAAGCTGGATTATCAACAATTTCGCAATAAAATTCATATTATGCATGATTTGTGATAAATTTTATAAGTGATATAGATATATAAACATTAATATATTTATTATTTATAATAAATATCCAAACTCAACAATAATCTGATATTTTATAGTAAATAATCTTTAGTCACTATTTCTTCTAAATATTAACAAAAATAATTATTAATAATTAATAATAAGATTAAATAAGTAAATGATAATGTTAAACCTTTATTTTGTATTAAATGAAATGTGAATATTTTCGATTATAAGGTAATCCTTTTCAATTTTGCAGTAAAAGGCTTATCTTATTATTTGTCTGTTTAACATTCAATTTATGCTGCTACCAAGAAACCATCATTTTAATAATTATTATAATAATAAAAAGACAAAAGTAAATAAAAATATTTAATAGAAAATTTTATTCTCTTAAAAATTTTAAAAAGTAAAAATTGTTTAAATTATTTAAAGACTTCTTCAAATTTAATCATGAAATTGAAATTGTTATTTGTATGGAACTTATGGTAAATGACCACTTTATTTCGTTTTGTATTGGTATTAAATTGGGGTAGGTGTACTCGATGTGACACTTGATATTTTGTAAATTTCTTCCTTTCATTGAATCTGCCAATTTTCCACAAGTGTATTCCGTTGCGAGATCTTGTCGTTAATATACACCGTTACATTTTACAATATTAAAAAAAACAGCATTTGATAGAAAAATCTTGCCAAATTCATAGAAATGTCAATAATATATATATATATATAGGTAGATATGCGTGTGTGTGTAATTTTGTATTATAATAATAAGAAATATAAATAAATTGAAAAAATTAAACATTAATTAATGTAATTTCTGAAAAAACAGCATTCTGATCTTTAATAGTATAATAATAATAATAATAATAATAATAATAATAATAATAATAATAATAATAATAATAATAATAATAATAATAATAATAATAATAATAATAATAATAATAATAATAATAATAATAATAATAATTGGAATTGATTTTGTGGGTTTCCAGAAAAATAATTTCAAAAAATATATATTTTATTGATCATTTTAAATTTATTCAATATGATTTTGATAGAATTTCTCAAAAGACATAATTAAAACAAGATATTCGAGAAGATTTATTTTCTATCTTCTAAGGACTTTCTTTTGAATTGAGACGTCTGTGAAATATTTCAAGCAAATCTATTCAAAGATGAATTATTGGGGAATTATTGATAATGGGAATAAATTAATTGCTGAACTAGCTTTCCAATTCAACCCAATCAAACAAAAATGGAAATCAATTAAATAAATTTGTTTTGCCAAGTTAAATTTAGCACAATTTCACTTTGATTGATATCGATTGATTTAAACAAAAAATTGCCAATTGGAACAATCGAATGCTTTCTCGTTAATTCGATAAAGTTTCACCTCGAGGTTGGGAGAATTATCCCTAGGTCGGACAATTGATAATTGATCTGATAGCTTATCTACTGGAATTCAATGAAATTTCAATCGGGAAACTTTTTCCCTCATTTTTTTCTCCCAATGTTCGATTAAATTTTTACTGATATTATCTGGGATTTTTTTTAATTTTTATCATTATAGGGAAAAAATTAAATTAAATTTTTTAAGCGAATTTATCACGAAAGAATATTGATAAATTTAATAAATTTTTCCAGATTTTATTTACTAAAATTTTAGAATTTTTTTTATTGCAGTCTTGTTCAAAAATTAAAATTAAAATTACTGGGAGCTTTTTTATTATTGGTTTTTTGGGAATTTTGAAGGAATTTATTTTTGGAACAAGTTTCATGGGATCTCAAGGTCAGTAGGAATTAGTTGGAATTGGATTTGCATTAAAATGAGTGAGTGAAAGTAAATCAAATACACAGAAATTTATTGTCTCAAAAATATTGGGTTATAAAGAGTGTTTCAAAATTTTAATCGAAAATTTCAAGTTAACTCTTTGGGATCGGATTAAAGTAACATCCCTGCTAACCAATATGGTGTTTCCCGTAAACGCATATACAGAAAGTGTGGAGTCTAGCTGCTGCTTAAAGAGCAATTGTTCGGTTTATAATAGTTTTCGGTAGGAATAAACGTTAATTATGGCTCCTCGCGTTCTTATAATAAACTCTGATACATAATTTTTTGAAATTTTATTGAACACTTCCAGTTTTAGTTACAGATCACAGTTATAGAATTTTTAGTTTTCACACAGCGATTGAATTCCACAAATCGTTCCAAAAATAACCATCCTAGGTGAAATAACAAACTGGATTCTTTTTAAAACCGAACGATTGTCAATTTACCAGTTGCTGTCAACTCGAGAATTTTGTTTACATGCTTCAAATAATTTTTCAATTAATTAACTAGTTTGTATTTTTTAAATCATGAACCATAAAAACATTTATCACAATTATTATATTTGTTTTAACCTTTTCATTTTCTATTTGTTTATATTATTTCACCGAAAAATATTGATTTTTCAAATTTTTAATTAATTTTTTACATTTAAATTTCATTTACAATAATTTTCATATTTACAATAATCGATTTGGCTGAACAAAAATCTATTTTTCGATTTTTTGATGGAGTCCCGAAGCTAAAAAAAATAATATCAGAGTTTCCGTGGTTTGTTAAAAAGATAACTGCTATTAAATTTTTAGATTAATAATATGATTAAGAGTAAAAATATTCCATAAAAATGACCTAAAACAATTTTACCCAGCCATGGCCAACCGATGGCCCGCGAAGCGTTTTGATGTGGCCCAGACACAATTTTAAACATCAAATCAATAATTGTCTTTTTTAGAATTCATATTCGAATTAAGCATGTTTTTAATTTAAAAAATTGATTCTAAGTTTACTTGAATCGTAAAAACGAGTTATATTTATTTAACCACTTAATGTACGTGCCCGTGCCATATACGGGCGAACATTATATTTACTTATGATATTTACGTATAGCGTGTTTATAACGTGTTGTTTGAATTGTTTAATTATTTAATTTTTTTGAATTACTTTCTTTTATTATATTATTTTTTATATGTTTATTTCAGTAAATAATTTATTTCAAAATAAATGTGTACATTAAGTGGTTAAATGAATTTATTGTGGCCCGTGATAGTATTTTTCCGAAAATTTGGCCCTTCGATTGATTTGGGTTGGCCACCACTGATTTAACCTATACTTCTATAGCCTCCATGTTGTAGGATACCTTCAATAAAGAGAAATTATAATAATAAAATAATTTCATTTTATCTGGCTAAAATTCGAAGTTAAAGGAAAACTGAAATTACCTTCAAAACATTTACAAAATACAAATTTTTATCTAAATTTGATTTTTTTCGGTAATCTGATAACGAGAGCTTACATATGATAAGGTCTTTGAATTGACTTATTTATGTCTCTTTTGAAATACAGATGTCCTTGTCTCATAACTCAATACGGGGCCAACTCTTTGTCTTTTATCTTTTACAGAGATTACTTTATACAATTTACCACTATCTTATTGCTTATTATAATCTGTATTTATACAAGAATGATGAATAATAGCTTTACAATATGATACATTTCTTTACTGAAATCACCAAATAATTGTGCAAATAATTGTAATAGTTCACAGTAAGTTTGTCCTGAATGGATTGTGTACCCAGGTCAATGAAATTTAGGAGACTTTTTGTCCAAAAATATCATGAGTCACTTTTAAATGAAAAATAATAAATGAAATAATAGATTTGTTTCTTGTATATTCAAGGACATAATATGTTTTTCATGGGATCTAGTTTCGAAGGTTTTCTGTTTCCAACTTCCTCAACCCAAAACCCTTATTTACCAAACCAAACAAATTAGAGACATATAAAGTAAATGGAACTTACATTAGTTCATTCGACTTTACACAATCTCAAATTCCAATTCCACTTTATAGAATGATAATCCTATACAAACGAAGGTTAATATTCTAATAAACTTTAGCCTCATCCCCTTTTGCAATTTGTTTCTTCAGCCACAGTGGTTGTTAGTATCTTCTTTTTCCGAACTTCGGGTGTAAATTGCATCGATCATTAAATTACAAATAAATTCACGATTTCAAAAATAATTTTATTACACAATATTTAACACAACAAAGTTAGGGGAGAATCGAAACTATGCAACTTTTCTTGATAGGATCTTTTTAAATATTCATACATAACATTCAACATACGATTTTTAATTACTGCAACTTTTTATTGTGATTTATTTTTAAAAATAATTTTAATTATAATTTAAAAAACCTATATATTTAATAAAACTTTATTAAACTTTTTATTGTAATTTTAAATTTGTTGATTTTAATTATTAAAAGTTTTACTTGATAGTTAGTTCTACTTTAAAAGAATTGTTTCCTTTACAATATACTTCTTTTATTACAATTAATTTATAGAAAATTTTAGAATATTTTTAAACCTCTCATGATGAATGGTAAAAAAACAATTTCGCTAACCTTTATATAAAGATGCCTTTACAATTAATTAATAATTCAAATAATACCACCCTAATCTTTTTGTTTATCCTATTGCAATGATTTATATTTAAAACAATTTTTTTAATTAATTAATTAATTCTATGTTTTGAACCTTATTAGTTATTCACTTATTTTGTCAGTAGATACTTGTTTCGATAATTTCAACCCCCCTCCTCCTATTTTTCTTCTGAACTATTTATTTTTCCCTCCGTAAATCAATTAGGAGAAGTCAAATAATTTCCCAATCTTGTACTTTTATATAATTTCCCTTATTTTCTCGATAGTATATTTCACTATTTTCATCTAATTTATTCTACATTTTTCACTTTCATGTTAGCACAAGAGTGAAACAATTAACCTTAAACATGGCGGCCCGCACAATTGGAAATTTAATGGCCACTCTTGGACACTTTCTCACAGTTGGCGGGGCAGTCGCGTGTGAAAAATTGCGATTTTTATTGAGTACAATACCTGATATAGTTTTGTTCTAAATAACAGAATTATTAGCTCAATTTTTACAATGAATAACTTTATGATATTTTTTTATAGTTACTAGCGTGATTGATTGTAACAAGATTCATTTTTATGATCACTTGACGTTTTTATTTATTATTTATGAACGCGACTTTTTTTCTATATTTACTCACATCAGTTTTCAATGAAAATCAGCACAACTGTGCAAAATCCACATTTAGAAAATTTATTTTTTATATCAAAATAATTATTATTATTAATTATTATTATTTTTAATTAATATTATTAATTATTGTTTTATTTATTTATTATTATTACTATTGTCATTATTTAAATTTAAAAATAAATTGCCGATTGCGGAATTTTTTTATAAAAACATATATAATTCCAATAAATAAATAGATAAGTGATTTCTGTAATGTTTATTAAATTAAATATTTCAACTTAAAATTGGTCATTTTCACTACAATATGCAATTTAGGATCACAAATAAAAATCGAGTTATTTATTTATTTATATTAATAGTTTTCTTAATTTAGAAAAATATAAAAAATATAACCCATTTATGACAAGATTTTATACTAAATTTATCGAGCCAGTACTAACACAGTCAATACAAAATCAAGTTGAATTTTTTAGAAAATTGAGAATCTTTAAACGTCATTTGGTGATGCAGCAATCTGAATGCTCAAAGGTTTACGATAAAGTAGTTTATAAATGTTACAAAACTAGTTGTGATAAATATAAAACTACTAGAAGTATTCGTTCGAAGAAATTTTTAGAAACGATCAAGATAATTCTAAAGGATATAATTAAATTTTTTGAACTCGTTTATCTTTCTTCATGTCATAAAGTTGTGAATTTTTGTAAATTTTTATTATAAAGTAAAAGTATACATTGACAATCTAAGAAAAATTCATATTATAATGTTTTTCTGGCCAAAAATGTGCAATTTTATTTTTTAATTTATTCGGGGGGAAATTTTAATTCTGATCCCAATTTATAAAGTGATGATTTCTTGGTAGCAATATTAATTAAATTTAAACTATTAAATGATAATTTAGGCATTGACAAGGACTATCGTATATTCGACAATTTTTTCATTTATATTAAATATATTATTGGCAGCAAAAGGCTTAAATTATTATTTAATTTCTTAAATATGCAATTTAACAAGTCTCAACAAATTTTAACTTACCTTTTTGTTAAGTGAAAAAATTTTAATTTCATTGGTTGAAAATTGGATAAAATGAAATAAATATATAATTTAAAAACCAGCAAATTTTACATCAAAATCAACAACTGATCAGACTGCATATTTCGCTGATTTCTTCTTTAGTGTTTATTGTTGGATATTTATCTATGATAAGAATTGCCGTTTTAAATGAGATTTTTTTGAAACTTGTCATTGGCTAAGATTTTGGTATTCAAGTGGTTCACCCATGGATTGATCTTCATTGTTATTGTTATGAACATTTTTTTTTCAATTCTGTTTTGTTTTTTTCATGTTTATTTTTCCAATTCATCACTATTATTATTATTTATTATTATTATTATTATTATTATTATTATTATTATTATTATTATTATTATTATTATTATTATTATTTTTATTATTTATTTTAATTTTCAATTTTACTATTAATAATATTATTAATTATTGATATGAGTATTATCTTTAATTAAATCATAAATTATAATTAAATTTGTTTAAAGGCTTTTCATATTAAATTTCCTTAAAAAATACCCTAATTGAAATTAAAGTGTTAAATTAATAATTTGTTTATTCGACATGGGAGAAAAGAATCATTTCTAGATCGCATTTCTGAAACTTGATACAATGTCAAGTGGTTATCTAAGCGATTCGTCATGCCAATGAATGTATTGATGACGAATGTAGTGGCTGTGATTGCGATTGCGATTTATTCGCTCTGATTCAGGAAATTCCCGGGATAACAGAATAATCAGCAAATAATCATTATGTCAACATTTTAGTAAAAATTAGAAATTCTTTCATATTTGTAATTAATTTTATCAATGATACTCAATCAATCCGAGAAAGTTTAGCACAATAAATTTGTGATTCCTATTGGGGAATTTTGTAAAATTTCACTGCTTTTTATTACTACTCAATTAAAGAATAATTTTAATATTTATTTAAAATTCCGAGAATAATAATAATTTCGTTTATCAAAATAATATTTATGAATTTTAAATGATATTTTGTTATAGAGTTTTGTTATTTTTTAAAAAAATTTCGATTTCAATTTTTTTTTAATTTATAAAATCTATAAATATCCTTATCTGCAATTTAATTAGAATTTCTAATAATTTAATCCATTATAAAGTTTAATTATTTTTATTTTAATAATTAATCGATTTTTAATTATTGATTCATTTAATTTGATTAATTTATCAATATTTTATTAATAATTTATTTGATATGTATTATACATTGTATTATAATAATACAAAAATCTCATATTTATATGTATAAAAGCATAAAAAATATTATGAAATATTATTATGGATAATTAATAGAGAAAATGTAGCTCTGTAAAAAGTTCCATTCGGTGCTGGGACTCAATTCTGTCATCTCGTGGGTTTTCCAGTCTGCGTTATTGTTATTCTCATTGATAATTTCAATTCAAATTGAAAATCAATAATTTAATTTAATTACAATTATTTCAATAAATTATTGATCCAAATTTTCATTGAAAAAAAATCGATTAATCGACTGTGAAACGTGCAGACTTCACAAATTGTGCGTGGAATAAATATGAATTTTTGAAAAAATCAATACAATTTTCGATCAAATAAATAATTTCCCGGCTTCTATAAAACCTCAATTATTATGTAAAATAGAATTTTGGAATTTTTTGTATTTTTCGCATTGCCAAAAAATTTTTAAAAATAAAATTTTGGTATGTTAAAATAATAAATAATGAAAATAAATGAAAATTGAAGCCTATAAAATATTTTCAAAAAGTAACCGTTATGAATGACATTTGACGAGTTTCACTATCTTTAGAAGAATGCTCCTCTATTTTGGCTATTGTAGAAAAAGTATTTGTATAATAAAAATGACATCAATTATGGAAGGGGTTTCAAAGTTGGCAGAAAGAAAAATATTAAAAATTTGCAAAGATCATTGAAAAGCTTCATAAAAAATGTCAATTAATAAAGAATCGGCAATTATAATAAAATTTATATATTTTCGTGTCTACCTTATAAAGTTCAATGGTTCAAGCCAACTATAGTCGTGATGACAGGTAAAATGATTGAAAATGTTTTCTAATTACAATTTTTTAAATTTTCACTCCCAAAAATAAAGATTTAATATTTTGAATTATTAATGACTGTTATCTGTACTAATTGTCGATATGGTGTGTATAGCAAGTCATGTGATGTTTGCTATTTTGGCAGTTCTATCAACAAATCATATATTATCTAGCACCCAACTTATTTATATTAGTTAAAATAATATGCCAACATTAGTGGTTAAATTCTTATTTATAGTACCATCAAATGCTACAACAAAGATTTTTTCTCCCCTTTTTTGATTTTTTATAGAAAACTTAAATAATTTTAGCATTCCTTACATATTCTAAATTTCCTTTTATCTTCGCGATTTAATTATTTCTTATAATTAAAATCATATTTTAAATTTAATGATATATGATTCCTTTCTTGTCAAAATTTAAATTTTATTTTTTTAATTACGATGATTAAATTTTTAATTAATTTAATTAACTTCTAATGCTAAAAATCAGATCCGAAATATTAACTTTTGTAATTTTATACTAATTTTCTAAGCGTTTTCTAATTTTTTTAATAAAAATCTACAACTTTTTCTTACTTCCTATAAATGTGTTTTTGTTTTAAGAAAGACAGTTAAAATCTTGCTAATTTATTCCTAATAATATTTTCATTCCGATGCCGCCATTGGACAATCCGAGTGCTCCTGCGACCTACTGGAATCTTATCTGTCTGGGTAAAAGTAAATGCTCTAGTCGGTAGAAATTTATCGTTCCTAGATTTTCTTGCCTTTTAGCTACATTTCTACTTCAGTGATTCCTATGACCAATTCTCTCAATTAATCAGGATTATTATTATTATCTTTGATTTTAATATCATAATAAATTGACTCATTCATCAAGATTTCCCATTCGAAAAATGATTCTCTTAACTTCAATTGCTATTCTAATAATGTAATACTTCTAAAATTTCAATTTGCCCTGGAAACATTAATAAAAATTTGTTTTAAAAAATGTTTTTTTTATCAAAAATCTACAATATCCCATTTAACAGTTACATTATTTTAATATTAAAATAAATAAATAAATAAAATTCATGGTAATAAATGGTCATAGTGATATTTCATTGACCTTGGCATTTGGCACCGGCAGATTCGATTGATTGTCCGGGGGAAATTATAATAGACAACATGTCAATTTTAGAATTTTTATTTTCTATTCTTTCGGTATTGTTTTATTTAATGTAAATGTCAATTGGCGTAAGAGACTGGAATATTCGTTAGGAGCAAGGGGGAGGGTTAATGGGCTGCACTTTAATTGCTGAAGTCAAAGGTTTACATCATTACTTGGATTCTAAGCCTCTCTTAAATTATTTATTATTATAAAACAATTCATTTTCAATGCATTGAAAATAATTTCAATAATTTTCTTTTTTGGTATATATATATATAAATAAATTATATAAATTATTTGCATGTATAAAAAAACAAAACTTAATTCATTTGTGAAAAAAAATTATCACATAAATCGACTTTCCCCGTCAATTGACTGTGATTCATTTAATTAATCAATTTTATATTAATTTAAACAACAAAATCAATTAAAATTGTGAAAATTAAATTTTAAAAAATATAATTTTGTTGGTTTAATTTTTCTTATTAATCGAGTATAACAGAAGATTTCTTTATAGACAATCCTTATCGATTGTTTGTTTGTTTTAATGGTTAATAAATTTATATAAAGTGAATGCAATTATTATGCTGATGCATAAATTCGTCCTGTATTTTAAAACAAAATGAAACTAAAAATTTATTTATTAAAAGCCACATTTAATCAGTAAAGTATTTTCCATTCAGTTCTATCGCTTTTCTTCATCTCCCTGGCAGTTGCATAATCCCGTCCTCATAGAAGCTCTCGGGTTTCTGGCTGAAGAAGTGATACAGAGAATTTTTCAACTCTTTCAAGGAACAAAGTTTCTTACCGACCTAAGCTATTTTGAAGTAATCTCAATAGGTGGTAATAGGATGGACTAATACATCAAAATTGAGTTGCGATAACTTGTTCCGGGTGGCCAAAGACTCGTGTTTTGTTTTGTCTTACTGAATAATAATACCCTTTCTTTTGGCTAATGGAGTTCGCTTCTGTTCGATGGCTAGCTTTAGCTAATTTAGTTGGGAGCAGTATTTACCTGAATTTACGGTGTCATTTTCAGATAAGAGCTCATACAAATTATTCCCTTCCAGTTCCACAAAATCAGTAACATCACCTTCTTCATGTGCAAGCTGGTTTTAACATTAGTTTTCCTGTCGTGGACCAAGATCTCTTGCGCTTAGAATTAGTATACAAAATCCATTTTTCATCTCCTTTGACAAAACGCTTCAAAAATGGATCTATATTGTTCCTATTCAATAGAGCTTTGCAAGCATATAAGCGCCCTTTCAAAATTTTCTCCGTTCAATCATGAAGTACCCATACGTCAACCTTGCGCAATCGTCTTGAAACTGTAGAATGATGAATTCCAAGAATTTCACTCATCTCTCGAGTTGTCTTATGGTGGTCAGCTTCGATTAGCACAATCATTTCGTTGTCCGGAATGTCGAAACCACTTACGACACGTGAAATAATCAATGCCATCATCGTCATACACATCGCAGATTTCCCTTTTTTGTCTGAGAAGCACTTTTCCCTATTCGGAAGAAAAACAACATAAGGTTACGTAAATGGTCCTTTTATTCCGACATTTAATTTGTTTGTAATTTTTGAATAAAAAACGACTTTTTAGGCAATTAATAATTAAGACATAACGAACAACAGCAAAATTTGTCACATGTTATTATATATTTAATGCAAATTTATTTCATAACTTAGTGCAAATAGTAGCAGTTTCATACTAAAAACAAGACGAATTTATGCACCAACCTAATGCATTTCATTCTTTTTTTGATATTTGTTGATATTTTGTTTTGATAGTAAATTTGATATCCTATCTGATATTGCAAAAAAATAGCAATAATATTACTTTTATCTTTTGGTTTAACCTTTGATCTTATTTAAATTCTGTAATTTTCATATAAATATTCGTATAACTATAGATCAAAACAATATATAAGGCAGACGAATATTTCGGCACAGTTTTTATCAATTATGTATTTCCAGTTTTGTACCAATTGATATTGATTATTTTAATTAATTTTTCAGAAAATATTATTTATTACATTTTTGTAAATATTTTTTATTTATGATCGATTTTGTGCATTCTGTTTATTCTTATTTATCCTTTTTTTTGAAAATTTTTGTTTTTTTAGAATTTTTATTATTTTAAGAAAGTCAAAAATTTGATATAAGGAAACAAGGTAACCTTGTTAGTTATATGCAGTGGCAGAACTTCAAAATTTGGGCCAATGTAAAATATTTCCACTTAATTTTTCGGTTAAAGTTTAATATATAGTTATTCACAGCAGCCGCTATTCAATGATAGTTTTATGTTTGTAGGCCAATATAACTGCGGGAAAAAAGTTTCAGAAAATGATTGTAAATATTTTTTTAGTAATAATTTTGGGCCACCTATAGCTGGTGGGCCCCCGCAACGCAGGGTTCCTGCATCCACTAGTTACGCCACTGGTTATATGGTAACCGAACAATTCGGTGTAAAAATTTTTAACTTGCCTTTCTTAATGGATTGTAGTCCATTTGTTGTCTAATCGATCTTTATAAATTTTGGAGAGACTCGGTCAGCTGTGACTGAATATTATTACATTATCACTAAGTATATTATTTTATTAAACGATCAAGCTCATAAACTTTCTTTTCTACGAAATCAACACCAATGATGAACGAAATTCAGTTTTGCAACGAATTATTTTCTTACATCTTAATACTATCCCAGGAAATAATAAATCTAGATAATATAATTGAGACAAAGAAACTAAGAAATATTTAGTTCAGTATAATATCATATTTTAATTAGTTAAATATATTATATATTTATTTAACAAATACAAAGGCCTAGAACTAATCTTTACGAATTTTGAAATCTGAGAAAGGAAAAAGAATGCTGGCATTTCTCCCTTGATCCACATTGCTACCATTTTATCCGCTCCGAATTGCCCTAGCACCCTATTATACACCCCCTTTTTAGCACAGTGAAACTTGGATTAGTGATTAAAACTCCAAAAATCCATATAAAAATGATTTAAAAAAATATTATTTCACAATAAAAATAGACAAATAAAAGAGAAAGGTGAAAAATTATTTATTTCTAACATATTTTATTTGCATATCTTTGATTATTTTCTTTTAAAAAGATGATAATTACTGGTTTTTGTAAGTGTTATTAAATTCATTTATTAAAAATAATATTGACAACATATTTCTGTGTATAATATAATTTCAAAACAATATCATTTCATTTGTGTCTAAAATAGGGCCAAATAATTTTGTTGAGGATACCTAAATAACAAATAATATAATAAATAAGTAAATTACCGGGGGGGGGGGGAGATCGTCATGACAAACGGGACGATCTATGGGAACTCGGAAAAGAAAACGAAAGTAAAAAGGAATGAAAAATGAGAAAGATAAATTAAATAAAATGAAACAAACAAGAACTTTAAAAAAGGTCATTGTTAATTAAGTGCAAACGAAGGAGGAATTTCAAATTCCAGAAAAACAAAAATATGGGAAAATCCGTATCTTGACAGCTCGTCAAAGATATCGAAATGACATGAAAAGTCAGCACAACACGAAAAGGGAAAACAGGGCATATCTTGACATCTGTCAGAGGTAAGGCTAAAATAGCGGGGAATAAAGACAAAAAAGAAAATGGAAAACAAAATTATTTCAAGAACCGCAAATGGGGTAAGCTATAAAAGGGAAAACACAAGTTAGAGAAGTTAGAAAAAAATTAGAAAAGAGTTAAAAAGCAAAAAAGTTAAAGGAGAGTAACCGGGAGAATTAACAAGAGAATTGAAAGAGAATTTAAAGGAGCATTAAACAGAGTTCAAAACAGTATGAAACCAGAGTAGCAGAAGAGAACTGGTTGATAATAAATAATTGATTGGGCGAGTGACGAGAATCTTTTGTAAAATTGAAATGAAAGTGGAAGCGGAGTGAATAAAGTTGTGGTCAAATCAAACGGCTAGTGATTATTGTTGTGGCTACATAGATTATACGAGAATGGCTATTCTTCACGTAGTGTCGCAATAAGCTCTGTGTAATTAATTGGTTTAGAGTTAATTTGTTGTAATTGCAACTTGTACGATCTATTGTGAATATTAATAAAGCTTATTTTGTTCGGGATTGTTAATTTGTGAATTAATAAAACACGCTTTAGGGTCAAAGTGAAAGAGTTAAATTTAAAAATATTATCACCAACCCAATAACCCACAATTAATATGGCAAAGTAATACTAATACTGGTAATACAAAGTTAATAGTAATACTAATACTGGTAATACTAAGTTAATAGTAATACTAATACTGGTAATACTAAGCTAATAGTAATACTATAATAAGTTAATGGTAAGTGGATCAATTTAAACTCGCCTAAAATGTCAAATTCTTCTTACTCTCATTTCTTTTCGAAACCTTTCTCAATTTTCCTTTTTCATTACAGCACTTCTATCATTTGTGAAATATTTGAAGTTGATGTTGACAGGGGCTTGACACCGTTAACCAGAAACCCAACTCATTTAAATATGCATTTCTAATGGACTATTTTCTTTTTATAAACAAAACCTATAAACAATATGATATTACACATTTCTCGGCAACTACATAAATTAAATTAATTAATTATTTGTTGGGCTTAATACGAAAATCGGAAGGGTAATTATAATACAATTACGTAAGTGAAGCCCAATAAATCTAGTGCCTTTTGTCCTAAAACAGTTTGTACACTCAATTTAGTCACCAGTTTAATAAACTAGAGTTTTTACCAAACTAATCTCAATAGGTTGCCTTGAGAAAGACTTTGTTTAATCCAATTGCCAGATAAACACTTGAAATTTCAAATTCAATAAACTTCCTTATTTCTGATGAGACTCAAAATTGGTTTTGCAACGAGATTTTCAATTGGATTTTATGAAATAATCCCTATTAATCCCATGTATGTCATATTTTTATTTCTCCAATATCGAAACTTGCTCTTGTTTCCCTTTTTGCAATGATTAACGAGATTAAAAAATTAATTAATTCATTAGTTTTTTATTCATTTGTTTCTACCTATTAAAGACCCCTTATCAATTTGAAATCATTGAATACAGTGTTTCCCACACTGGGGCACCGCGCCTCAGAGGTATAACACGTCAGCAATTATCAACTATTCCACACACACATATTTTATTTATTATAATTTGCTCATTCACGACTAAATATAACAACGTGCATACATCAATGTCATCGACCGTTACTTTGGCATACTGGCAATACTGATTATTGAAGTTTGACCGCTACTTCAAAGGGGCCGATGGGGCATGGTATAAAATTAAAATAAATTGACATGTTAACCCTAATGCAATAATTTACTTTTTGATTTTTTGTGACATATTTTAAATAACCATTAATTTTGATTAATTAATTTTTTTTTCTGTAATCCCCCCTCCCAATATTGTCGAGTTGCGTTTTATCCGTTTATATTTAGCTCACTGCCTATTGGTTGAGCGCTTAAAATTCGGACAACATAATTCAATGTTTTATAAATTATTGTCCAAAAGGTCTTGATAATAGTAACTAATTTTATTGTCAATGAATAAGTAATCAAAAATTAATTAACTAAGATAAATTTTATGATATCCTTATATTAAAATAAGTTATTTATGCTATTAAAAACCCGATATAAATTTGGTATGACAGTAATGGGCATTACTTGATGTGTGCCCCTCCCCCTCGCCCTATAAGCACGGGAAGGTGATTCATTTTTACCTTTCCATTTTATCTGACTCCATGGCCAATGGTTCCGGTGTAATTCCCAATATCCATAGTGAATATCCATATATTGAATGATAATCAATCATGAACAATGAAACAAATGGGGGAAATCACAATGAAAAAATGAAAAATGCTCTAAATTAATAACTAACAAGGACGCTTATAAACAATCAGCAACTGGAAATTTTATTAAATTTTTATCATATCGATTTTGTCGGCCGTAAAATTTTAATGATTTATTTCTAAAGATTTTTTGTTTAAATTGAATATTTCATTAAATATGAAAAATTCCATTTAATTCTGTACAATTGTACAAAAAATTTAGAATAAATCTTTTGGTGACGTTTATTAATTATTAATTATATTTAATAATTTTCATTTACTTTAATTTCTTACTATGAATTTAACTTGAAATTTCGGCACAGACATTTTGAAAGGGTTTTTAAATACAATTAAAAAGGATTATTATTATTATTATTTATTTTTATTATTTTTATTGTTTGATATTATTATTAGTATTATTATTATTATTATTATTTATAATTATTTATAATAATTAGTAATAAACGGTATTATATAATGAAGTCGGCAATCCGTCGGACATAGTCTATTTGATTCGTTATTTTACTGAATTAGTTTATTTACTAGTCGGGGATTCTTGTGATCCGTCAATAAAACAAGCGGTAAACAATAAACAACATCATTGTCACACGGCAAATGATGGATAATATATGATAAGAGAATTTCATGACAACTGCATAAATTTCAATTGTTTCATTAAATTGCCGTGTTGTTTAAATTTTTATAAAAATAACTCAATCAATTTTGTTATTTTTTTCTCTGTGAAAATATAAATATATGCAAAACTCAAATTGATTTTTTAGTAATAATAATAATAATTTATTAAAAAGAGCTTGAAGACTATAAATCAGTAAATATATCGATATTTTTTAATATTCACGTATTTTCTGCACTGCCTTTTCAAGTGATTTTTTTGGATCAAAATCATATGAAATTCGTGAATATCAAAAAAAACATCAATATCTTTTCTGATTCATAGTGAAGTTTTTTTAATATATTCAATATTAATAATAATAAAATAATAATAATTAAATAATAATAATTAAATAATAATAGTAATAAAATAATAATAATAATAATAATAATAATAATAATAATAATAATAATAATAATAATAATAATAATGATAATAATAATAATAATAATAATAATAATAAACAATAATAATAATAAATAATAATAATAAATAATAATAATAAATAATAATAATAATAATAATAATAATAATAATATTAATAATAATAATAATAATAATAATAATAATAATAATAATAATAATAATAATAATAATAATAATAATAATAATAATAATAATAAAATAATAATATTATAATAATATGGGAATATTAATATAATATAATCATCGAATCCCATAAATTGTAGAAAAGTCGTCTGATCCAATTCTAAGTCAATTGATGAACTCATTTGATTACTGGATCATAATAAAATATAATTTATTGCATATATTCCAGTACATTTTCACAATTTAATTTAATTATCCTAAGAAAAGAAAATTTAGTGTTGTTAAGGAAACAAGAAAAGATGACTCACAGTCGATTTTGATAATTTAATTGTTAATTTTGTTTTAATTGTGTGCAAATCTTTTACTTTTATTCAATATTTTCATAATTCATCCAGATATATTCTCTAATATTTATTGATTGTGATTGATGGAGGCTATTCCATTCAAAATCATTTTTTCATAGAAAATTTCTTAAAATATTTTTTTATTATTATCTATTGCTCAAAATTTCTGAGGTGATTAAGGAATAAATCATTTATTCTTTATAAAATTAAAACCCCAAAATTCAAAGTCAATTTTTAAAAATTCCAAAAATTTTATAAAAAAATTTTTAAATGTTTTATAAGTTATAAAAAACATAATAAAATTGTTTTAAATCATTTTATTAATTTTAAAAATTTGTTTTATTTTATATTTATATTTTAGTATATTTATGGTCTGCTAATATTTGTCTTCCAATTCTACAAGGTGACACTGTTCTCTGAAGTCGTCTGTCCGGATTTGTGTCAGCCATGTTTCAAAGAAACAGTTGTCTGTTCAACACCGGGCCGAATGAATTTACCGGAGAAAATCTCCTTGACTGTTCAAAAACTCACCATAACCGATCAGAAGTTTTTCAGTACAACTTTAACCGCTGAAAATTTCACCCAATTCGCTCCGCCTCACATATCTCTCAAACAACTTTTCATTCGCAATTGCAATGTACAGAAAATTGAATCCCGTGCCTTTTCAGCTTTGACGAAACTCGAATCACTCGATCTCTCCAACAATTCGAACCTAACCATTTCCAATGACGCTTTTAATGGACTGAAAATCCGGCATTTAATAATCAACAATATCAACTTTCTAGTACTGGAAAAGGATGTCTTTCGGGGTCTTGATGTCACCTCTTTATCTCTGATGAATTGTGGCCTCGAGTCCATTGATTACAACACTTTGCATCCTTTAATAAAAAGCCTTTCAAAATTGTTTCTACAGAAAAATCATATCAAAACTCTCGAACCGAAACTGGGCCTGATTTTTCAACAACTCGATTCGTTAGAGTTATCGGAGAATCTTCTCCATTGCAATTGCAGTATAAAATGGCTCAGTGATTTCTATAAACAGAGGAGGAATGACCCGAATTTCAATGACAACAAATTTCAAAATGCCAATATCATCCCAAAATGCGTCTCTCCATATTATTTGACTAACCGATTTCTCACGCATATAAATAACGAGGAACTCATTTGTGAAAGTCCGAAAATTTCCGAACTTAATTTGAAACTGAATAGTTTGTCTAACGCTAAACTTGTCTGTTCCGGATACCAAGCATCATGGCAAGCTCCAATGCAAATATCATGGTACAACGAGTCATCAGTTGCTGAAGAAATGGATTCGGAAATATTCATCAATCAAACGAAATCCTCGAAAACCGTCTCCATTAAATATATCAAAGATATCGGCCATTACAAGTGTGTCATTAACAATTCTATTGGTGAAACTACTGCGGTAGTGAGAATTGATTGGCCGAATTTCCTCAACACAGTTGTCGCTGATGGTGAATTCGAGCCAATCATCCGTGACACACTGTCACCGAATGCTAAAATGAAAACTTGGCGAACTGTGTTTTTTGAGAGGCGTTTTACTCTGTTGGAAATAATAGCGGCAATAACCGGAACGGTGTTGTTCACTGGCCTCCTCTTTATTCTTATCCATCGGTTCATCATGATCAAATGCGTATGGGTGAAAAAGAAAAACGGGAAAAAATCCAGACAATCCAATCTTGCCACTCTCAGTTTGACAACGAGCTATGAACCCGCAATCTATTCAAACAGTCAGACCTACGATTTACCTGGGGTGGGCCATACGGGATCCAATCTCTATTTGCCCGCTACTGCTAATTCATCACAACAATTTTTAGATTTTAAAACCCAACGAAAAATCTACAGAAAACTATAACAGAGATTGTTCATATCCTCCTGTATAAATGTGTATTTTTGGTGATCAGAATCTGGACATTGTACAGATATTCATATCTACCGAGATAGTGTTTTTAAATACAACTTTTTTCATCTTCTAATATTCATTTTCCCTTTCAATATTTGTACGTGAATCATTAGGTACAGTTTGACTGCCATATATGTATTAGTGATGTTCAACCCTTTCTAGCCCTCGACGCACCAAAAAATAGATTTTTTCATGACACCCCTCAACAAAAAATTATGTAGTTGTTTACTTTCTAAAGTTTAAATTTTATACTATCGCATTTAGATGAAGATGTAAATTTTGAAATCAATTTTTTAACCATCATTGATTAGAAAAACATTGAAAAAATTACAAGAGCTATTGAAAATATTATAATTAAAAGATGTTAATGCGGCCAATAAATTGCAGTAAAAATAACTTTCCAATATAAGAAGCATAAGCTTTCGAATGATCTTAGTATTTTGAAAGCTCCTGAAGGGCAGGAACTCGTTTTTTCATTTTAATCTAGATAGATAGATATATGAGTGAACACAATGAGGGTTGTATGAGTAAATTAGGCATGTCAGATTTTAAAATTTCATTAAAAAATTTTAATAATTGTTGGGAACATGTATTATGTAAAGCCTTTTTGATTATACCATTCGATCCGGAAATGAATGAAAACTTGTGTTATAAAAAGTTTTGATTAGTTTGGCTGGTCGTGGGGTTGAGTGTCAATTGAATATCACTAAAAAATCTTTAAATATATTTTTTGAAATTATTTTAATTTTAAAAATTATTTGTTTAAATAAAATTTAAAATATTTATTATTATTATTATTATTATTTTAAGAACTTATTTTTATTTTCACCTCTTCTTTTTAATTGAAATTGCATTTATAAAAAAATTGACTATTTGTGAAAATCAAAAAATATCGACATATTTACTGATTCATAGTCAATTTTTTATAAATTATTATTATAATTTACACCTGAACTATTAATAAGATANAGAATGAAAAAATGAAATAAACATTCTTATAAATGGTGAGTCATCGATTGATGAACACACCAACATGTATTATAGAGACTTTTAACATGTGGAAACGGGTCTAATTAGATGCAGTTCAATCCGATCGTGGGAAGTGGGTTAATTTACCGTTGCAAGATTTGCGTGTATAATACAAACATTCAAACATACATACAAAGTGAAGTTAATAGAGAGAGTAAAAAGCCAATTGATCAATACTTTATAAAGAACAACACAAATTGTAGGAAAATCATTGAGGATTAACTTTGTAAACTTTTCAAAATTAGCGCACAATTATTTGTAATGATATCGATCCAATCAATATTTTAGTGCTGAACGATTTTCTTAATCTGCCCATTTTATTGATTTATTAACATCATTTATCAGTAGTATTAAATGAAAATTAAATAAATTAATTGATACAAATATAAATAAATGGAATTAATAAAATTTCTGTCGTTTAAATTTGTTTTATTAATCAATAAAGCGCTTAAATTAATAAATTTGTTAACTACATTCTTACAAAATGCACAATAATACCGCTTAAATAAACTTAAGTTAATAACAATATATTTGATCCACTTTTCTGGTCACTCAATGGACATGAATTGTGTTGATGAAACACTTAAATATCAATTGTAAATTTATGGATCAGTGAACACTAAATATTGGTTAATATCGCAATTTCCATAGATTGTCAATCATAATAATAATAATATAATAATAATAATAATAATAATAATAATAATAATAATAATAATAATAATAATAATAATAATAATAATAATAATAATAATAATAATAATAATAATAATGATAATAATAATAATAATAATAATAATAATAATAATAATAATAATTATAATAATAAAAATGATAATAATAATAATAATAATAATAATAATAATAATAATTATTATTATAATAATAAAAATGATAATAATAATAATAATAATAATAATAATAATAATAATAATAATAATAATAATAATAATTATAATAATAATAATAATAATTATAATAATAATAATGATAATAATATTAATAATAATAATATTAATAATAATAATAATAATAATAATAATACTAATAATAATAATAATAATAATAATAATAATAATAATAATAATAATAATAATAATAATAATAATAATAATAATAATAATAATAATAATAATAATAATAATAATAATAATAATAATAATAATAATAATAATAATAATAATAATTGGTGAATTATTAGTTGTTTCGCGTCTGTGTGCGCTTTTTTCTTTGTTTTGGTTGTGTGCGCACACAGACGCGTAAAATTGAGAGGGTGAAAATTTTAATCTGATCTCGCGTCTGTGTGCGCTTTTCTTTTCTGTTTTTGGCTGTGTGCGCACACAGACGCGAGCAAGAGGTAGGTTTTCAATTTTTTTAAATTTAGTTGAGTTGTAATTTTTGAGTTTTTAGGATTTATCGATTTCGAACGGATTTAAGGTTGAATTGAAGTTTGTTGAAGGAGTTCTCTTCGATTTTGGTTGGAATTTATGGAAAGTAACAAAGTTACAAATTATGGATTTAAATATAACGGGGAATTGATGGATCTCGATGATTTAATGGCAAGGTTGAATAGAACCCGCAGCAAAATGGAAATAGAAACTATTTGTAAAGACGATGTTATCAGATCTAGCAAATCGCTTAAAGTTCTGGATAATGGATTCTCTCTAATCACATTATCTCGAGACCGACAATTAGTTCAATCTGTACCTGGTGAATTGAATATGGCTCAAACAAATTTGTTGAAATGTGCTCAAGATCAAAATGGCCGAATCGATATTGTTTTTGTGTTCAGAAAGGAATAATATGAGATCAAATTTATGTGTAGCTACACAAGGACAGGTTCCAAATAAAATGATTGAGAAGAGTTCAGCTACGAGATTGTTTAATATTACTGAAAGTACTGGAGGTGTTATGACTGCTATGATCCCTGATTATCGATCTCAAGTATGGCGTGCACAAATGGAAGCAGCTCGATGTCGATATGAACATGTATATAAAAATAAAATGATTATGTGTGATGATTATTATTCTGATTATTATGAATTCGCGAATGAACAATAATAATAATAATAATAATAATAATAAATAATAATAAAAATGAATAATAATAATAATGATAATAATAATAATGATAATAATATTAATAATAATAATATTAATAATAATAATAATAATAATAATAATAATAATAATAATAATAATAATAATAATAATAATAATAATAATAATAATAATAATAATAATAATAATAATAATAATAATAATAATAATAATAATAATAATAATAATAATAATAATAATAATAATTATAATAATATTTATAATTATACTTTATTATTTTCTTTGCAACAATTTCTTATGATTTAATCTCAGATTTTCCTAGCAATAATAATTTTTATATGAATATAATAATAATAATAAATAAATAAATAAATAAAAATACAGATCAGAATAAAATAAATAATTTCGAATTATGGAATTAATTAAAATATTTGAAACGCATGCTAATTAAAACTACTGAACGTCTATGTTGTTTAAGTAAATTAAATTTCCCAAATCCCCAATCAATCCGAGGAGTTGGCAAACTGACAGTCCTGTGGTGAATTGAGGAAAGATGAGAAAATTTCAGTTCACTGTATATAATCGTATTTTATTTCCTCATCATTTTCCTAACTCTATAATTGACATTGAAACCAAATATTTTTATCCCAGCCTGCAAAAGAAATTCAAAAGAAAAATTCCTGGAAAATTGTATTTGGAAACATGTTTTGTGCCAGAAACTCACATTTTTCTTTTGGGGATCACTTCTGAAATTATTGCACTTGCTTTGTTTATTTCAATATAAAAAATTAAGGTAGTTGACTTTTATCTTGTTTAGTATACTGAGAATTGTATGAGAAGGACATTTTTTAATATAATAGAGGTGAAGGACTTTTGCAATTATAATCAGCAGTCTTTTTTAGTTTAGGCAACAACATCTCAGTTGAAGAATCTAAATTTTACATTTTTCAACTTGAAATATTATTTGAAGGAAATAAGTCAAAAATAAGTTGAACAGATAAATAAAAATAATTAAGGATAAAAACAGAAAGAAAATATTTAGAAAGACAATTAAAAAATAAAATATATGAAATAACGGTATTTTATCCAATTTTCAATCCTTAACATGAAATATAAATTGTTTTTAACAACTTGTTCTGTCAATTAATTAACATGCACGCGTAACGAAACTGTTTCAAGTAATTCACAGCGAATCGTCATGTTATTTAAACTGATATAAAGAAATTGGGCGCTATGCAATATATAACTTGTTGATAGAACAGCCAACTTAGCAAAGATCACATGACTTGCTATATTCCCCATATCGATATTTGGTACAGACAGAAGTCCAAGTAAAATCCATCACACCATAAATACAATGTCTGGATTGTATATTGTAAATTAAATTCATTTGAAATGGACAATTTGAGACATATAAAATCTATTAATGAGAATTCTTCATTTATACATTTTATTTTACGAATATTTTAAATTTACATTATATTTTTTTTTCAAAAGAAAAAGATATTTTTGTCTTCATCCTCAAAAAGTCATTTGGTAAAATTCTTTATTAAAATATATGATTGAAAGTTTTGATAAAAGTAGTAAAAAGAATAAATTATAAATAAAAATTTTATTAAAGGAAATAATTGAAATTAATTAATTTTGATGGATTTGAAAATGTCTGTCTTTTTTATTGCTTGATTGTTCATTAAATAGGAAAATCTGGAAATTTTCTGATATTTTTAACTTTATTAAAATTTATTTAAATTTGAAATTAATCTAGAAATACTAGTCAAAGGTTTTAGCTGTCCTAATTTTGTTAATTAAATTGAATAATATTTGCAATCACCATTATTAATTTAAACATTTCTGTACTGAAATACCTTTCATTGTCACACAAAAACATTTCGTTGTCCCTTTTCTGTTTCTGTGATATGCAAATATAATTATTTTAATATTTTTGTTAATGAACATATTATTTTTAAATGGATATTATTTTTTTTTAATTTCTAAAAATAATCATTTGACCACCTAATTTAATTTTTTTTTAACCTAATTTAATTTATCGATATCAGATTTAATTTTAGTTAGTATAATTTAATTAATAATCATCAGAATTAATTATAAATCGATCTAATTTAATTAATAATACTCAGAAATTATTTTAATTAACAACACTCATTAATTTAGTCAGACTTACTATATATTCAATAATTATATTCGTTAAAATAATATAAATCGTTTAAACTTAAAAAGAATATAGCAATAAAAAAAATACAAAATGACGGAAAATAATACTGAAAATAGTAGCTCATCTTTGCTATTATCAAAGAGCTTTGAAAAAAATCAGTTGTATGATTCTTTTTTATTATGTAAAGATACTAAATCTGCCGACCAGCTTTACAACAGGGGCATTAAATGTTCAACCAAATGCAACTAATTGCAACAATCATGCCTGTTTCAAAGAGAGGTATAGGTAGACCAAAACGTAAAGAACTTGAAATGGATAACCTTAAAAATAAAATACTTACTAATTATTTTTTAATAAATAGTTAAACATATATACGCCAATCAAACATTCTTTTCACGATTAATTTCGACATCTTTCTTGTCATCATCAGGTGGGATATAATAAATCATTAAATTAAGGATTTTAAACAAATTTAATTATATATAAAAAATTTTTTTCATTTTATAAAAAATATATTATTTTTTTTTTAAATTTTAACATTTAAAATTTAATTTAATAATTTAAAAAATTTTTTATTAATTATTTAATTTAACACAACAATCAATACATACAATACACAAAAGCTTATTTAAAAACACTCAACACACAAGTATTTACTGCATTCTGCACATTAATTTTCGGATTCAATTATTTTTTGTTGTTTTATTTAGTTTTTAATTTTTTAGAAAATGCTTAACAATTTTTTGTCTTTTTAAATTATTATTATTTTATTTTTATAACTATAATTATTATGTTAAATAAGTAAATGAGAAAATAAGCTTTTCGCTGCAAAACAGGTATTAAATGAAAAAAATTCGATTTTAAAATAATCCCTTTAATTTGAAAATATTTTCATTTAATACATATTTGTCATCAAAAAGCTTATTTTATAATTTCTTGTTTAACATTTAATTTATGCCGCAACCAAGAAATCATCATTTTATGTTATTATTATTATTATTATTATTATTATTATTATTATTATTATTATTATTATTATTATTATTATTATTATTATTATTATTATTATTATTATTATTATTATTATTATTATTATTATTATTATTATTATTTCAAGTAAGAGTTAATTGTATTAAGTTATTTTTTTACGATTCTCAGCCACAAATTTTAATCAAATCTCAAATTTCAAAAATTAAGTTGTATTCTCAGAGTTTTACAAGTTCTCGTACACTAAATATTGTCAAAAACTCCATTTTACCATAATAATTGACGTTCAACTGCATCAAAAAACATAAAAAATATAAAAAGAAATCATTATTTGTGCATAAAATCGCAAAGATTTAATCTGGATACGAAAGGTTTCGTAAAGAATTAAAACATAATTAGGCAAAACCAAATGAAATTAAATTAAGATTTGCATCATGTCATAAATGGTATTAAGGATTTCCCATTTTGTATGAAATATAGTTTTTTGGTGATTTATAATCATTTCCCATATTATAAAAATGCCCAATTTACTGGGGTGTCCCTCGAATTTTATGGGAACCTTCTTTACCCCTCATTATTATTTACATCTTTTAGTTTTCAGTATTTAGTGAATCTTTTCTAAGCAGGATAAAAAGAAATGAGCTATAGTGAAAAATCTGAATTTCGAAATCTCAGAAGTAATGCAATATTTTTACCTCTTACCTTTACTCTAAAATGATATTTTACCTTTCTTCGCATTATATTGAGATGTGAAGTTTCTTGTTTTAAATCTCTTTTTCTTTGTTCTCTTCTTCTTCCGCATCTCTCCTTATCTTATACAGACATTTCCCATTTTCAAAATTTATTTACCCCATGATAATTAAAAAAAAAATTAATTATAATTAACATATTCATTCTCAATTTTTGTCCATCTAAACCAAAAAGTAAATGACCCAGCAATAATAAACCTTTCTAAAAGACCATAGAAATGAAAGCAAAAAGTAATATATCAAAACAAATTAATGTTCATTTATCTGTTGAACCATGTAGGGGTTCGCAAACATTAAATTAATTAAAAAAATTAAAATAATTTAAAATAAAATATTAATTTGTCAAAAATAAAATTGTATTTATCAATCTCAATGTTTTACATTTTGATTCAATTTAGCCTTTTTTACTTATTGAATTCGCCAGACATTCCTCTTTCTATCTCTCTCACACTCACACTCAAACTCACACTCACACTCACACTCACACTCACACACACACACACTCACACTCACACACAACATAATACCACGAGCCAGTCCTGACTATAACAATAATATTTTATTCCTGTTTGTGTTGGTTAAACTTTTAAAAATTAATTAAAAAAATTTAAAAAAATTAATTATATTTTTGTTTATATATCCTGATTTTTCACTTTTTCCTATATTCAAAATAATCCCAATATGTCCAATGAAGTATTAAAAATTCCCGCTGAAAGTAAACAGAAATTGAAGTTCCTGTTCATGCCATTCTACAAGAATCAGTTACAGAAGAATAAAATTTAAATTGAAAATTCATTATTATTACATTGTTGTAAGATTTTGTTTATAATTTGTAATAAATGCCTTTTCATCTCATTGATAATATTATAATCATTTATAGACAGCCGATCAAAAAGAGGTTACGAATCCTACAGATATTAAATAGTAGACAATTTTTATAATTATTGTCGTCTCCCTGGAAGAAATTTAAACTGTCCAGACGAAATTTCCTTGGCTTGTAAAATTATCTTTTTCAATTATTTGTTCATCTGAAACTAATAATTTACATTTGTTTTAATCGGTCAGGATCAATTATCAACTATTTAGCTATGCAAACTAAAACCATTCGTTTCAATTATTAATCCATAGTGCGAAACGAAAACATTCCTCAATAAAAGTCCAAAGTAGCGGTCTTGTCTTTACTCTTTCTCACTATTTAAACTTTTGTCTCATTCCAATGGGAATTTACATAGAAAAAACCCTGTTGAAACATGAAATATTTATTTACGTATTATTACAAGTCAGAATGTTTATATGTCTACTGGTCTTTGAATGGTAAATCATCAAATATTTATATTGATATATAATTATTATTATTATTATTATTATTATTATTATTATTATTATTATTATTATTATTATTATTATTATTATTATTATTATTATTATTATTATTATTATTATTATTATTATTATTATTAATTATTATTATTATTATTATTATTATTATTATTATTATTATTATTATTATTATTATTATTATTATTATTATTATATATTCCTCTCCCAAAACCAAAGAACATTTATTTCCTGGGGGCTTTAATTGACATATATGGAGGTTGGGATCTCATACTCTTGAAATCGTTATTTTATTAATAAAATACACAAAAATATGTGAAAGTCTATATTTTGACTAAAATTTTAAATTCAAGCTATTCAAAGAATAAATAGAATATTTTTCTTGGTAACTGTGAAAAGTTATTAAAACAAGTTTTCCTGCATGTTTCCTCCTGGACAAGCAAGGGGGGCCTAATATATTGATTATATACTAATTCATTGACATAATAAAATGAAATTGATCAACGCAACCCCACCAAAGTCAGATTCCCTTAAACGGAAACATTCCCACAGTGAATTTGAATCCTATTCTGGAATTAATGTTTAAGTATAAATTTATTTTTCATCAGCAATTCGATTTCAGAATCCATTAAAACAAAATAATAAACCGATTGGTATGATTTCTGCGCAAATTAATTCATACGATGAGTAAATGATTTTTCACACGTTTAATTTACTTTTTAAATCACACTTCCAGCAGACGGCTGTATTGACAATGAGTATACATCCGACCGCTCTGATTTATTGTTTTCCTTGTTTGAATGAGACAAAAATGAATTAATGTTTCACCGACAACACAAGTGCCGCAATGAACTGTACAGATAAACTGAATCGGTTGAATAACTAAATAGGTAACCATTATTATTATTATTATTATTATTATTATTATTATTATTATTATTATTATTATTATTATTATTATTATTATTATTATTATTATTATTATTATTATTATTATTATTATTATTATTATTATTATTATTATTATTATTATTATTATTATTATTATTATTATTATTATTATTATTATTATTATTATTATTATTATTATTATTATTATTATTATTATTATTATCATTATTATTATTATTATTATTATTATTATTATTATTATTATTATTATTATTATTATTATTATTATTATTATTATTATTATTATTATTATTATTATTATTATTATTATTATTATTATTATTATTATTATTTTAATCGTGCCGCCTGCGTGTGACACTGAACGACGCAAATGTTATAAATTAGTCAAATTATATTTTTCATCATTAGTTTTTGACACATTTGAGTTAAAAATTTTTGTGTCAATATTTGATTTTCCGAGTGAAGTTGATTTTTTTGTTTGATGAGTCCATATAGATATAAGGTGGTGAAGGGTGTGAGAGAAGGTGAAATGACTCACCAGACATTTATACAGGTTGAGATTTGTTAATTATCATTTGCGTTTTTTTAAATTTTTAATTTCGCATAATTTTCAGATAAATTTTTAAATTCTATCATTTGAATAGTAAGGCGGAAACTTTGCTGACTCTTTATTTCTATATTTTCACTTTCTATTGTTTGAATTTCTACATTTTCATTTCTACATAATAGTTTTGTGTCTCTAATTTTATGCCTTTCCATTTTTTTCCCATTTATTCATCTTATTTAGAAGTCGAGTTCCAAATTATTTGATGACAATATAAAATTTTTTTAAATAAAAATTACCTGGGGAAAGATCGTCATGACAGACGGGACGATCTATGGTAACTCAGAAAAGAAAACGGAAGCAAAAAGAAATGAGAAATGAGAAAGAGGAATGAAACAAAAGAAATCAGACATGAAAACAAAAGTAAAGGTCAGTACTAATTAATTAGTACAAAAAGGAAAAGGAATTTCGAAATTGGGAAAATAGAAAAAACAACAATATTCTTATCTCGACATCTTGTCAGAGATAACTGGAATAAACAAAAACAGGCCTGAATCACAAAAAGGAAAAATTAGAAAATATCTCGACAGCTGTCAAAGATTACTCAGTGGCAGGGAAAAGTTGGGAAATTCTGTGGAAGGAAAAAATGGGAAATTTAAGATAAACTGAAATGCCACAAATTCTCGAGGTATAAAATGAGGTAGCACAGCAGAAACAAGCAGAACTATAGAGAGAACAATTTAGAAGAAAACTTAGAAGGAATAATCGAGAAAACAATTTGGGGAAAGACCAGTTAGAGGAAATTTGGGAAATAATTTGGAGATATAATAATTTATTTGGAGAAATTGATTAAAATTGAATTGGAGAAATTAAAGAGAAAACAGAAATAAACAGAAGCAGCAAAAGTCAAGTCAGAAAACAACCAGTTAAAATTACCAATTATTACACTCTTCAGTTGTGAGAGATTTGTCAAATCAAGGTTATACGAGTGTGCAATTCCTCAACATAGTGTTGTAATAAGCACGGTATAATCGATAGTTAGCTTGTTGAGCCAATTGTATCATTGTGAAAATATTTTGATAATCAATGAAGTTTCCAGTGTTAATTGTTATTTGTGGGTCAGTCAAAGACACGCTTGGAGTCAGAGTAAAAATTCTAATTTTATCACCAACCCAAATACACAACATGTTTAAAAAATTAATTCTAACCAATTAAAAACAGAATTTTTTTCTAAATTGATTGTATTTATTTTTCTACATTATTTACAGGTTTATAGCCATTTCTATATGTGAAATGGAGGTCCAAGATCCAGAGTTGCTCCTACCAAATGATCGAGATCGAAATTATCAATGTATTGGTCCTAACAAATGACCAGGATCAAAAGGTCAAGGTATTGCTTCTGTTTTTAAATTTTCTATTTATATTTTTTATACATTTATAAAATACTTTCAATACTCTTTCTGATTTTTGAGATATTGAATTGCAAATCTATGGAGATAATTGGTATATAAATGTAATAATGATGTCTGTCTTAGTTGAAATTTTATACAGACAATTTCCTTGGATCTGGGGAGATCGGCGGACAATTTATGGCACAGTGAAAATATTTTCATTATTTCTACACTTGTTGTATCAATGCGAAAATCTTCCTATTAGAAAAAATAATTAATTTAAAAATTCTTTAATTAAACCCTTTAGTTCCGTATTTTTGCATGAATTTATATATTTTATACAGTTTTAGGAACTTTGGAAAAGACACATTTTTTGTTATTCTAAATTGCCTTCTCTAGCATCTAAAGAACGATATTTATTTTATTTCTTATGAACACGGCCTAAATGTCAGTCAGCCTCGAATGGTTTTCGTCTTTATTTCAACAAGTCAAGATGAACAGTATGAATAGACTTTATCATGACCAAGGATGATGAGATATCTTCATCAGTTTTGCTGGAGAACGGATCAATTTTGTTTTTCAATACTATCTGGCTTTCAAAAAAGTATCAAGGTGTGAGCCAATGAGGTTACTAAGGTCGCCAAGCCTATCTGTTCAATATTAATTGGCATCATAAGGAATCCACAGCATCAAGAAATCAGTAGAGCATTAAGGAAAGAATATATGGCAACTGTCAAATAACATGTAGTAACTAAATCCTGTGGATCATTAAAGTCGCATGTCTCAAAAGATATTATTAATACTATCATCCCCTTTTTGTATAAAAAAAGGGTTTTCTAGAAATCCTTTCCGATAAGTTCCCAAATATTTATACATCCAGTAATTTAAATTCCAGGAAGATGAAATCGGAATACTTGAACGATTGTTAAACCAAATGTCATATCCAAGGATATGAAGTTTATTTTGGAGATCCAAAGGATCTAGATCCTGATCTTTTGGAGGAGGTGCAAAGGGTTTAGGTCCTGACCTTTTTAAATGGGGTGCAAAGGATTTAGGTGCTGACCTTGACATTTCAAGAACAAAATATGGGAAATTTGTTACAAATAATGAATCAAATCAAATCACCGTTCCAAAAATGCCAGAAATCAGACAAGAATAATTTAGCAGGAGAATAAATTCAACAAAATTTATCCCCATTATTACAAATTGGGATGAATTATAAGCTGTCTGGCAATTAGCAAAGTGAAAGAAGAATTGTATTGGAGAATCTGCATTTATGATGAAAAAAGAGAGAAGATTTTTCAATGTTTTTGCTGAGTATTTCATTTTCAAGATATATTTTACATTTATTTTATTGTGAGAAATCCATTGACAAAATCTTTCTTTATGAAAGTCATTGAGACGAGGAAAATTTATCCCGATTTCATTTCATCCTCGGCTAAATTATTTCTGTTCTCCCGAGTTTCACAAGGCTTGGATATCAAATCAATGGGAGGGTTCCATTTGTTTACTCATTTCTATCTCTCACATTCTGTCTTTAACATAATTTTTTTAATTTAACTTTTGCTTTGTTGAACTGTTTATCAGGAAACATTATTTCTCCATTTAAACAAAAAAAACATTTTAAACTTTTTATAGAATCAATTCAAAATTCAAATGAATTTAAACAAACAATTTAAGAGACGGTGTTGAAAATTCGAGTTTAAAATTAAAACAAAATATTAATCGATAGTCTGAAAATAAATGAAGATAAATCTAATAAAATAAATCATTTAAAATTTATTTAAATTATTTTATTCATTTTCAATTCAGCACAAATTTTAAATAATTCATTATTAAATAAACAATTAATGTTTATTGAGTTTCCTCCAATTAGACACGGAAACTTACGGAAACAAAATTTCAATGAATAAATGAATTTTTTTGTTGATTTTATAACTTTTTATTATTAAAATGTGAAAAAATTTACTCTGCAAACAATAAATCTCTATTTAATTTATTATTTGATTCTAATAATAATAATAATAATAATAATAATAATAATAATAATAATAATAATAATAATAATAATAATAATAATAATAATAATAATAATAATAATAATAATAATAATAATAATAAGTATAAAATGATGATTGCTTGGTAGCAGCATTTATTATTTAAAACAATAAAATGATAATTTAAGCCTTTTCCTGCAAATAATGTATTTAATGAAAGAATTTTCGACTATAAGATAGTCCTTGTCAATCTCCTTTATCTTTATTATTATTATTATTTTTATTATTAATATTATTATTACTATAATTAATATTATTATTATTATTATTATTATTATTATTATTATTATTATTATTATTATTATTATTATTATTATTTTTATTATTATTATTATTATTATTATTATTATCATTATTATTATTATTATTATTATTAATATTATTATTATTATTATTATTATTATTATTATTATTATTATTATTATTATTATTATTATTATTATTATTATTATTATTAACATCATTCAATTAAATATAATTATAATAATTTCTCTATATAATAATTTGTAATTATTAACATATTCCGCCAGTTAAAAGTTTTTATCTTTTTTTGGAAAAATGAAAGAATTCCACCGAAAAAGTTCGATAATGATTAGAAGAGATTTCTTGTATAATTCATTTTCTTTAATAATTTGTTAGACAAATATTTGACAGTCGAATTTCCATTAGAATATTTATTTGATTTAGTTTTCATGTGGAAAAAGTTTTTTTTTCTTCATTTTATGAGAGAAAAATTTACCATAAGTCAACAATTTCAAATAATTAGAGATAAGAAAAAAATATTTATAAAAATATCAGTAAAATTTAAACAAACCTCCATTGGTTTGACCCCCTCCCCTGAGAGTGATAGTAAATTTTATATTCGAAAATAGAAAAAGAAATTATTTACATAAATTTTGCTTAGGTTCATTATTTATATGAGCTGAAATACTGCAATGCAATATATTTGACATCAAAATGCAATTCTGCGGCAGATCATTTACAACTCAGCGACAGATTTCAGTAGAAAATAAAGCGCCATCTCACAGAGAAAAATACAAAAATTTATTAATATTATAAAAATCTAAATACAGTTAATCACCGCACTTACGTACACTTTGGGACCGGAGCGTGTACGTAAAACAAAAATGTACGTAAAATGAATCTACTGCTTTTATTGATGAATAATATGTTTGAAATAAACTAAAACAATAAATATATAAATAAAAAGAAAAAGAGGGATATTATGCATGTAGTTTTTTACTTTTATTTCATACTTTTTTATACTATATTTAATACTTAACGTGTATTAAAAAAATAAAACAAAAAACAAATTCATATACCGTATTTATTTTCTTATAACACACACCTGTTTGATATATGAAAATTAAAACCGTACATTCAAATTACGGAAAGCTAGAATGTTTATTCAAAATATTGATCAGGCAGATAAAGGCTGCTATTTCCAACTAAATTGGAATCTTGAATGCCCTGACCCAGGGGCTCATCAATACCTTCATGTCTGTCAATATAGCCCGGTTTTGAAAATCCAGAAATCATCGTAGCATGAGACAGCTGCTCCCAGGCAGAGTCAACCCAATCAATCAAAACATCTCTTTTGGGAACTTGTATTGAACGATAATATTAAAGCCTGTGTGTTATAAGAAAATGTGTGTTATAAGAAAATAAATACGGTACATACATATTAAACAAAACTTAAAAATAAACATAAACTTCAAAATTCATCAATACATAATTTACTTCTACTTACTGTGCAAGTTAATATTTCATAGAATTATTGTTCCAAGAAAAAAACTATACATAAATCAAAATAGAAAAAATTATTCTTTATTCTTCTAAAGTCGAATTAATTATGAATATTATGTATTTATATTTTACAAAGGTTTTTATATTGATTTATTTCTACAAAAGTAAATTCATAATTTATTATCCTAGTACATAATTTTTTTTCCATAAATTGCAAAACCAGAAAAAATGTAAGTAAAAAAAGTACTTGTACGTAAGTGTGAATCATTGTACGTATAATGGTCAAATGGGAACAAAAATGAGATGTACGTAAGTGCGAGTGTACGTAAAACGAGTGTACATAACACGGGGTATTACTGTATCAATATTTTTCAGTGGAAAAGGCATGAGCCGGTTATTATTACAAAAATATAAACTAATTAATTATATAATTAAAATATTGTTGAAAACATTAATCGTTGCTGAGTTTGTGGCCTGTCAAAAGGGGAGAGAAAAATAGAAATTTATCACTGCGTACAAAAAGTAGGATGAACTTAACTGAAATGACGCCCAGGTCAAAGATAAATGAATATTGCTCAATGGAGTGGGGCTGGTCTTCAATATGTCTTGAATCGGAAATCCTATCTTGGATTTATTAAGCGTCCACCAATATTGCCCTCACTTGGAACCTATGAAATAGACGAGCAAAACTGAATGTGGGGACACATTTGTCCCATTGTCATGAGATGGTTAAATTTATATAAATTTAGTTTTATGGGCTATCAAAATATTTTAGTTGTTCTCAAAAATGTTTGTTTGCATTAAGATGAGATAATTTTGCAACATTAAAACAATTAATTGAACATTCAGCATTTTATCAAAGATTCTTACCGAAAACAAAGATGGTTGACAACTTTCTAGCAATCTATTATTTATAAATCATATAATGCAATTCGGTTACATGAGTTTCACTTGTGACATATCCTGTATTTGCTCCCCCCCCGCCCTCCTTGGTCTCATTTGTTTGCCATATACAGCAACAAAACTTACAGAGACTAAATTTGTTACAATATTTACTAATTTTAAATTAAATATCATTTCGGTACATTTATTGAAAATTTTTTTTCAAAATAAAAATATTAAAATTAATTTCGATTAATAAAATTTTATGTTTTCATTGAATTTATGACTTTCGATGTGGCAAATGCTTAGTAAAAAAAAGTAGTAATAATATTGAAAATAATTCATTTATTTATTTTTATTGTTTTATTTATTGGCAGCATGTTGAATATTTATTGTCAGTTTAATTGGGAAAATTGATATTTTTTAATTATTTTTTGGGATATTTTTTTTCTAATAGCACTGCACTTCCTAGGATTCTGTCTACCCTTAACTTATCAAAAATTGAAATTAAATTTAAAAATAAAATCTTGAATGAGAGTAAAGTCAACAAAATACAACAATTAATTAAGATTTAAATGAAAAAAATAATCCAAGTGAACAAAATAATACACCTAATTCTGTTTTTACGCGATAGATACGTTCCCCGAAAATACGCGTAAAAAAATCGCGTAAAAAAAGATATGGTGTCCATATAAAAGTAGAGGATTGGTTCTTCATTTTTTTTTATTGTTCTTATGGTAGATTCTTTTAAATTAAAATATTTTCCTACAGATGTGGCTCCTTCTCCAGTGGCTAGTCTATCCAAAATTTTGATTTTAACTTCCAAAGAAATAGCTTTGTTATTCGTTTGTTTTTTAGCTGACATTGTTAATTGTAATGAGGTCCCTATAAAAATAATTTATTTGCAGGTAATAAATAAATGCACTTCAAATTATAAATTACCGTTAATTGAATTCAGGAAATCTCTTGGTAAAATCTTCAAACCCAATTGATACCAAATTTGGATTGGTATTTTATACTAAAACACCTATTATCGAATAACTTTAAAAAATTCAAATGTTTTAGAAAAATAAAGGTACATGTGAATGTAAATATTTTAGTTTTCTCACCTCAGAATTTTGATTATTGTACATTCATTAAAATAGAAATTTTTTTAAACCTAAACTAAAAATTAGCTGTAAACTATAAAGAATTATGTACATACATGATTTTTCTTGTTAAAAAATGAATTTTTTTTAATCGCGTTAAATCAAATCAAATCGCTTAAAAACAGAACGAAATAATTTTTTTGAATCGCGTTAAATCAAATTCGCGTAAAAAAAGTTCGCGTAAAAACAGAATTAGGTGTATATTCAAAATTCATCACATTTCTATATTCCTTCGAGTGTTACATCACTATGATTAATTATGCAACTAATCCTTAAATGATTGGCTCATAAATGAATCAATTAAAATCAGTTTGCACGATAAATCGAACAACGCCAAACAGTTAAGATTCTATTAGTGAATTATTTTCCCATATTATGAATATTATAATATCGTATGCCTAGGGGCCTAGGAGAGAGAGTGCGGGGCCCGGTGCCAATTTTTTTTGGGCCCCTTTTTAATAATTAAAATATATATATAGTTAGCGACAACACAATATAAAAACAAATTTTATTATATTAATGATTTACGGGCTTTTGAAATTGCAAATTTATCAATTATTTCACTAAAAATTCACTAAAAAGGTTTCTTGCAATATCGTTATTAATATGCAGCTTTGCTAATCCATTTAGCCGCTCTTGTGCCATTGTAGATCTCAAGAAATTCAAACGAAAAAAAATTTTCATACCTTTTGTTCACTTCTTTTTGTATTAAAATTTATTGAAATTAATTTTTATCAAATAGAAGCACAAACAATATAAACAAACTTTAATTCAGTTTAACACCGACAATTTTAAATTTAAAACTTCAATGAGAAATTTTCGAAATATTTCAAGCCGTTTGATTTCATTTTTTTTTAGTAGAGAAATGTTAATGAAATTTAAAATATTCTTTCGAATTCCACGCTAGTTGAGTTTACATTAGGGGCCCCAATATCATATTATTAATAAACGGATATTTTTAAAAATATTTTTAAAAATCTCTTATTCGTGGATTTTAATAACGATCAAGCAATTTTAAATTACGAATTCCTAATCTTAGATCAATCTGATTTATTTAAAAACATGTTAGATTGATATATAAGAGCAAAGAAGTTATATCATTAGTCCATTTTCAAATTGTTGAATTTTTAAAAATTAATTTTTGTTTCCAAAAAAATTTCTTTAAATAAAATTTTGAAGATTTGGGGCCCGGGGCCAGTGGCCCCTTTGGCCCCGCCTCTCCTAGGGCCTGATCGTATGGAATATAAATTATTAAAAACTCTTAAATATTATATGATATCTATTTTTAAGATATTATTGAGTTAATATTACTATTCGANATATCTATTTTTAAGATATTATTGAGTTAATATTACTATTCGATAAGGAATAACTTATAATTCAACTTACTGTTTTCTTGATCAGAATAAGAAACTAAACACAATAACTTTTATCACAACCGTTCCGATTTTCACTGACAAATAAAAACTAAAATCTCATATGACAATAAGGCTGGTGACTCAAAGGAAACCACCTCAAGCGGACCAACCTGATTAGCTTTTAAAGAAAATACTTCATTTTCGTTTTATCATTTCTATAACTATTGTCTTTCTTCAACCGTTAGTGCGATTCAACTATCTTTTTTGGTCAACTCATCGTCAATCAATCCCAAAATAAATTCACCTGTCCATGAGAATCCAAACATCCAAACAAAATTAATTTAATTTAGCTTGACAGGCTACAACTATGCATAATAATCAATTAATTAATTAATTTGTATTTCTTAAATAAAAAAATTGATTTTAAATTTTGTATATTTATTGCTTTACACACAATTCTGTGTTTCTTACATTTATTTTACCTAACCCCAATAATGTTGTAAAATTGACGTTTAGATGTGCAAAGACTCACAGCAAACAATTTTTGAAGTCAAATTTCTTTTCAACCCTTTTAATCAACTAAAGGATCTCGGAAATATAGTTCATGGGGTGGATACGGGAAAAAATTTATTTTTGGTGCCATTTCTGTGGAGGACAATGAAATGAAAAGTATAACCAGATAATATGAAAACTATTAAAGAAAGGAAGATTACAGATGCGCACATAAATGGAAGACCTCCACCGCATCCCCCGAAGGAAGATGGACTTGAAATGTAGTAAGAATATAAAAGAGATATTCTAAATTCTCAACTATTTCAATTTTAAAAATTGTCAAGAAACAATAAATTATTGAAAACCTAAAGGGGAGTCGCAATCGTAAATCATGTTTCTGTAAATCCAAAAATTGTGCCGGAAAAACATTGAAAGAATTAAGGCTGAATTTTGTCCTACATTTCAAACGGTAAACTATTGCAAAGACAATAATAAACCTGTTTGATTCTAATTTTATTTGTGGAATTATTTACTGGCAATTAAATGTCAAAAATAACGACTCTGACACAGGCTGGCCTCAATGGATCTACTAGGTTTATGGGCCATTAATCGGAATTTCAAATATCCCATGTGTGAATTGTGCACTGGCACAATTAGTGATCGATCTTTCACTTTGGCACTAATCAAAAAAAGAATTTCTATTTGTTGACATATTTCTAGAAATCTCCTGTAAAATTATCATTTTCCCCCTTGACTAAAATTGCTTTAACTATTTAATGAGCGGTGAAGTTATGAAATAATGGCCCATGATTCATGGCGAACCCTGAAAATAATGTGTCACGTATAAAGAGCTTAGAAATCGTTTATATTTTTCAAAAATCAGTTATCATATTTATTACTGTTACACAACATTAATTAAAATTAATTATTTCATTTCTCTTCATTTAACTTTCGACTATAGTAAAACATTGAGTTGAAAACTAAATAAAATCGACAACGGAAATAAATAAAAGGTGAAGAAAAAAATAAATGATTTTACCATAATTAATTATTTAAATTAAAAACAATTTATAAATTTTGAGAGAAACGATGGAAACGGGTGACTACTGATAAATTAATAAATGACAAATGACAGCGTAAGAAATTAAAACACAAAAAAATTAATTTAATTAATTAATTAATTTAAAAAGTTAATATAATCATAAATTAGGTTAAGCAAATATTATTTTTAATTGCTAAAAATACGGCAATAATAAATGAAATGCAGTTTTATGCATTAATAATATTATAAATGTTGTTAATTAAACATTTTAGGGCGTCCATATATTATGTCAACAAAAATGGTGGAGGGGGGATATAAGAAGTTTGACAAATGTTGACATGGGAAAGGGGATGGGAATTAAGGATAAATTGACGTCAGCAATTTACTTTTTACAATAAATATAAGTTAAGGATGAAATATATTAATTTGCTTAATATTACAATCAGGGCTGTGGAGTCCGAGCCCAAGTCCGAGTCCGAGTCGTGACTGAATTTGTATAAATGCAGATTTTTACGTGAATAAATAAGACGATCACTAAGAAGATCACTAAATATAAGCCATAATGCATCTTTAAGTGGAAAAATTTAATTAGACCAGGTTTTTTATTCTAGGAAAGGGAGTGTGACTTCCAAAATTTAATATGCTTTGTTTTAATTTGATTGTATTAATTTTATTGAATAACTTATAAGAAAGCTTTATTTAAAATATAAAATTAAATAATATATCATTAAAATTTACATATTTAAAGTATACTCGTGGTTGGCTGAGAATGCACCAACATATTTAAATTTCAAGTTCACCCCAATAGATGAAAAACTCCATTTACACAAATAACGCCGAATTAGGATAGTGGAATTTTTGATACTTTAATATTTCTAGTTCTACATGCCCGAATTAACCTCTTCGTAGGCCCTAGGCACTTTTACCTTTAACCCTATCGAATAGTTTTTTGCCAGTATGCCTAATGAAGTCAGCTGTGGTTTATTTTTAAAATGCGTTAATTTAATTCCAAAGTGTTTTTGTTTAACACTTTATTTAAATAACAAAGTTTAGTTTCATTCCATATTGGTTTATTTTATGAATGTTATTTTGTGAATATTATGTTGGTGCCTTTATTTCTCATTATAACGTTTTTCTACTACGATCGAAATTACATGAAGAAATGTTTATTTCGTATATGTATGACGATGATGAGTACCAATTATTACACTTTAAGTCTTTTGTTTCTAAGTTTAAATTCCACGCATTTGAAAACAAAAATTTTAAACCTGCTTGATATGATTGGCTGGTTTATTTTCAATTGCAAAGAAAATCCATTTTCTTACATATGTATACGAATGAAATTAAATTTTCTGTGATTATTGCTGTGCAACCATAGCAACTGATTTTTTTACAAGTAATTTTCTGAAAAGATGCAACCATAGCAACTGATTTTTTTACAAGTAATTTTCTGAAAAGATTAAGAAATTTTTATTGGGTTTCTACTTTGTTAGAGTTATCTAGTTATAACAAATAATATTGCTGTTTTTTGGAATTTACAAGCAATTTACACTTTTTTGTGCTTCACCACAAAGATGGTCCAAATTTAAAGACAATATGAAAGAAAATACTTGTGTTGTTAAAAATTTATCAGAAACCAGATGGTCTATTCGACATGATTCTACTAAGGCTCTATTTATGAATTATTCAGAAATTCAACAAGCATTGTTTGTAATAACTGAAAGCGAACGTCAACCTGCTGTGGCTGTGCAGGAAGCGAAATCTTAAATAAAAAAGCTGAACAATTTTGAAACAGCATTGATGTGTGTTATTTGGAATGATTTATTACAAAATATTAATATTGTCAATAAAGCTCTGCAGGAGACTGGCATAGAATTATGCACTATTGTAAAATTATTTGATACTCTCATAGCTTACTTTAATGATATTCGTTTAGAGCAGTGGTTCTCAAACTTTTTTGATCACGACCCAAATTTTTGACATTTCATGCCAAAAATTTTATTGCGACCCACATGACAAAGATTAATTTTAAAATAAATGTTTATTTAATGAGAATAACTCTATTTAACTCTAGTTATTCTAGTCATCGCGACCCACCAAAAATTCTTTCGCGACCCATAGTTTGAGAAACACTGGTTTAGAGTTTGATAAATTTGAAACCATGGCAAAAAAGGTTACATCCTCCGAATATAAAGAATATACACAACGTAAACGAACACGACGTAAACGCAAGTGACAAATTTCGTATAGAATCTTTTTATATAATAGTAGATAGACTTATAATTGAAATGTGTAAGCGACTTGGAGCATATCAAATGTTATATGAAAGGTTTAATTTTTTGGTGGACAGAAGTTTAACAAATAATGAAATAATTTCGAAAGCAAACCAGTTAGTGCAAATATATTCTTCAGATGTTGAAGATGCATTTGTTGACGAGTTTTTATTATTTTCACGAATGAATGGTTATAAAAAATCAGTGAAGGAAATGATAATTGCACAAATAAATGATAAACTAGCTACCAGTTTTCCTAATGTAAATATTGTGTTAAGAATTTATTTATCGATATTTGGAACGAATGCGGAAGGGGAGCGGAGCTTTTCAAAGCTTAAAAGAATAAAAAATTGACTCCGATCAACTATGGGACAGAAACGATTATCATCTCTTACGCTTTTATCAATTGAAAGTGATTTAATGCGAGAAATTAGTTTCGAAGATGTTATTATCGAATTCGCCAATAAAAAATGTAGGAAGGTTAGTTTAGGTAATAATTAAAAATTTTATTTACTAAATTAATGATTTTTTTTGGTTTTTTGAAAATAAATTTTGAATAATTTTGGATTAAGTGAAGTTTTTCTTTTCATGCTTTGGTTGAATATTTATTATTTAAATTTTTCGTAAATAATAATATGTATACATTTTCGTAGGCCATTTACAGTTCGTAGGCCCTAGGCACTGTGCCTATTGTGCCTATGGGATAATGCGGGTGTGTAGTTCTATGAATATCATTTGTATAATACATAAAAAAAGTACATTTTTATTAGAAAATCAAAGTTTAAAACGTGAAAAGACTAATTCATAATTTGTAATTAAATAAAATTATTTTATTAAATTTACTTTATTTCACTTATTGCGTTCTTTATTAAAGTATTTTACAAATATAATTTATAATATAAAATGAATAAAATATTTTTAATTTTAGGTTTGTTTGAATACTTATTATTTACATAGTTACTTGCATAGATTTGCTAATTTATTATCATGGATTCAGATATCCCAGAATTAGAAGATTTTTCAGACATAATCAATATTTCTAAAGAAAAGCAACAAAAAATTAAAGCCACAGATTTACATTCAGTTGATTCTGTAAAGATTACTTTAAATATTTCATTAAATAATACCAATGTAGAAAACTATTAATGAAAAATTAGAACCGAAATCTGAATTTGCTGGTATGAAAAAAGGATTTCTAGCGAATGGTTTTGGTAATGATAAACCCAAAACTACAAGCAATGTCCCATATTTGAAAGCAAATCCTTCAAAAGTAAATTCAAGTTTGGTTTTTGATGAACTACAAGAAAGCCACAAACAAAGTAAGATTATTTTTATTATTTAACAAAATTGAAATCGTAAGCTATAATTGAGCCTGAATAACAAAATAGTATTGGAAATAATTTCTCACCTTTTCATGATAATATTAAGTGAATGGATTATATCAAAAGTAACCAATGAATTAATCTCTAGAAAACTGGTTGTCCGATGATTTACTGAACAAAGTTACCGAAGACAACGAAATAACAGATTGGTTAAGTGACCCTAAAACCAACATCATCTTATCTGACTTTCAAATAAATCCACAGGCTGCTATTGAGAAATACAAAGATGATGAAAATACTCAGAAAATGCTTTTGAAATTCGGACATTTACTGGGTGAATATAGTTGAGAATGTGATTGGTTAATATTAGTAAAATAGGCGGTCATTTTAGCCAATTAGAGTCGACATATCCACCAAGCAAGAATCCGAAGGAAGTGATAATTTCAGCATATGAACCAAACAAAGGTCCAGCAATTAAATCAGCATTGGATAATAAAGTGGATGAAGCATTATCAACTCCTGGAGTTAGAGAAGCTTTATTGGATCCGAGAATACAGACAATTATTCATTCAATGAGATCTGATCCTAAAATTGCCCAAAGGTTTCTTTTATTTATCTCTCATGCTCCATTAGATGAAATGTAAAACTTTTTTCTTTTAGCTTTTCTCTTTTCTTTTCTTTCTTTTTACATTTTTATAAAAATTTTCATTTTCATTATTTTTTTCAAATTATTATTATTATTGTTATCATTTATTTGTTTGTTTGATTAATTATTTCAGATTAATGAAGGAAGCTGATAAAGAAGTTCATCAAAAGTTGAGATTATTGGTGGAATCGGGCGTCCTTGGGATTCAACAATGATTGGATGTCAATAAATGAGTGCCAATTGCATTTTGTTCTATTATTCAATATTTTCCCAGCTCCGCCTCTAAAATAAATTGATAGTTTCAAATAATTCTCATTTTTGTTACTATTATTATTATTATCATTATTATTATTATTATTATTATTATTATTATTATTATTATTATTATTATTATTATTATTATTATTATTAATTTTTTTTATTATTTATTATTATTTATTTATTATTATTTTTATAATTATTTATTATTATTATTATTATTTATTTATTATTATTATTTTTATTATTATTAATTATTATTATTTATTATTATTAATTATTATTTTTTATTATTATTTATTATTATTATTGTTATTATTATTATTATTATTATTATTAATTTTTTTTTATTATTTATTATTATTTATTATTATTTTTATTATTATTTATTATTATTATTATTTATTTTAATTATTATTATATATTTATTATTATTATTTTTATTATTATTTATTATTATTATTATTATTATTATTAATTATTATTTTTATTATTATTAATTATTTTTTTTTATTATTATTTATTATTATTATTATTTATCATTATTATTTTTAATTATTATTTTTATTATTAATTGTATTATTATTTATTATAATTATTAATTATTATTTATTTATTATTATTATTTTTATTATTATTATTATTACTATTATTATTAATTATTATTATTTATTATTATTAATTATTATTTTTTATTATTATTTATTATTATTATTAATTATTATTTTTAATATTAATTTTATTATTATTATTTTTATTATTATTTATTATTATTATTAATTATTATTATTTATTATTATTATTAATTATTATTTTTATTATTATTTATTATTATTAATTATTATCATTTATTATTATTAATAATTAACTGTACGAGACCCATGGCATTAATTTGGGATTACATAATGGGACGGACTCGAGAAAGTATTCCAAATTATTACGAAAACATAAGCAAAAAACTTATGCAAAAGGAAAGAAGCAGGGAAACGCAAAAACTTTTATTATCCGATAAAATTGTTGAATCAAATGTGTCAACGCCGATCATCATCAAATCGGGATTAGAGAACTCTTTCGACAACAGAGTAGACTATTTTGACGATCCGCTGGGCAAATGAGGGACTTTGAATCAGCTGATCTCATTGAATAATTGCTGGACATCATTCATATCGTAGGAAATATATATTCATATCCCTATTGTATAGGGATATATATCCCTATAGAACTTCAAAATTCAGCAGGAAAATTGGAAAAATACTTGATTAAGCAATAAAATATTTTTATTAAACAAATTTCGAGAAATCTACCACAAAAGCAAGTTATGTTGTTGTACACCAAATGGCTAAGTTCTGTAAACCGTTTAGTGAAGGAGAATTTGTTTACCAATGCATGGTACAAGTATCGGAAATATGTTGTCCTGAAAAGAAAAGCTGTGAATTTTATCCGGGGACGTGCCTTAAATCATCGACAGTTTGTTGAATTTTTTAAAGAAATTGAAAGTGGCTTTTACGAAATTCCTTATTACACTGAAGAAGTGAGATGGCTTAGCATCGGTAAAGGGTTTGGACAGGTTTCAATATTTGCTTGATGGAATAGTATCCTTCTTGTCGATAAAAGGAAAACTACATGATTTTCCTGAATTGCAAAATGAGGCATGGCTAAACGATTTCGAGTTTTCTGTAGATATCGTAAAATATTTGAAAGAACTAATTATACATCTACAAAACCAATTCGCTTTCAATATGCACTCAAACGTCAAAGCATTTATGATAAAACTCAATTTATTTCATGAAAACTTTAATAGGAAAATACTAAATCATTTCCCCTCATTACAAACACGACGAGAATCATTGAAAAATACTGATTTCTTTAAATGTAGTGCAATTTATATTTATATATGTATATGTATATGGCATATTAGTGTTATTAACATTGTTGGTGACCGTCCTACTGCTTGAGGGGGTTCTTTATAAAAATTGTAATCACTCCTACATACTAAGTAAATTAAAAGAAACATAAAATTTAATATCAGTAATTATGATAATACATGTTACAATAATAATCTACATGGATATAATAAAAGACATCCTTGCTGTTCGTTTCCGATAACTGATTCAGATGAAATAGCTGCAAAAAGTTTTTGGCATAAAGAGATTGTTTTGTGGCGGTATATACACCAAACACCACTGAGATACATTCTCTATAGTGGTAGTTGGCGTGTAAAGCAATTCACTCACTGTATTTACCAATTGGCTGTATTTACCAATTAATCATTATCAATTTGAATATGAATTTGATAATGTTTTTTGGAAATTTATTTTAGCCATTTTAGAAATGGCTTTCAGGTAAGATATTTAATTTTAAGTAAAGTTTAAGTCTTGAATTTTGATCCACATAGATATGAGATCATTATTCAAGTTCTTAAATATTACTTTTAATCAACAATATAATTATAAATTATTTTTAATTAATTTTCAGGCTTTTTTTTAGGAATTTTATGTCTTTTATTAAAGTATTTTGGAATTATTTCGAAAAAATGTGAGTCCGATATATTTTTAATTATAATTAATTAAATAAATAAATCAATCAATGTATTTTTTTAAAACATTTTGGGAAAAATCGCTGATTAGAATAATTTTTTTAATTTTTGTAATTTTTTTTCTGAGCTCAATATGAGGGGATTCTTAAAGGAAATCAAATCTGGAGTAAAAAGATTTTGAACCAAATTCATCTGCTCTTGATATTTTCATTAAAAATATAATTTAAAAAATTTTTAACGATCTTTTTTTTCTAAAAATTGTCTAAAATAGAATTATTATAGAAACGTATCTCATCGTTACAATTTTACGAATCAAAAGTTTGTATGTATTTTTTATTATGTGTTGTGCTTGTGTGCATTTTTTAATTTTTCTTCCACTTTTCAGATTTCTATAATATAAGATGTATCTCATTGAGCTATAAATGAGAACATCAACGTGAAATCAAAGTAAGTATGTATGTTTCTATAATGTAAGATTATTGATTTTTTTGTTATATTTTAGGAAATGCATCTCAGTGGTGTTTGGTGTATACCTATTTTTGTGCGTGCGAGTGCGTGTGTATGCATTGATGCAGTAAAAGAAACTCGAATTCTTTTTAATTCTAGAACATTCTATTTTTGATTTTTGATGATTTTAATGGCAATTTTTGTGCCATAATTTTTGTTTTTATTTTTAAAATTTTATTTTTTAATTATTTTTCGTTAAATTTGCTTCCATGATGGATTTGGGCATTTCCAGAACATTTCATATTAAATTAAAGTTAATTTTTATTTTAGAATCGTTTTTCCTGAATTCTTTTCTTGAATTTTTATTTTTTAAACTAATTTATTTATTTTTATTAACTTTTATTGTATTGAATGGCTTCCATGATGAATTTCGCCATTTTTATGAATTGTTCTGGGTTTTTGGCTAGAATTTTCTTTTATTTTAGATTTTTCACAGTTCTTTAACTTTATTCGAGTTTGCTTTTATACTGTTGTGCTTTTCTGTTGTGTTTAAGTCGATTTTCGTGTGATACTTCTTGCATTTGTTTGATTTGATTTTTTTAATTTAAATGTTTTTATTTTCTGTTATTTTTCTCTTAATTATTATTGTTTATTTCATGTTATATATTTTCTGTTTATGTAAACTTACTGCTAGGTGTGCATATTATGTATCACCACATTTCATCACTTTTACAAGATTTGGGTCTAGAATTCAGTTCTAGCCCAACAATAACAACTATTTTTACTATAGTGTGTATTAATATATTTTTGTGTGTGTATTAATATTTTTTTAAATAAACTTACGAAATAAATATGGAAAAGTAATTTATAAAAAAATGAGAAAAGTCGACAGCCTAAATATCTCAGCGCAAAATCTAAGATGAAACAAAATATGAAGGCAGTTGGCGCAACTCCCAGAAATATAATGGGAAATGTTTTAACCGATGTAAGCAATGATGTTTTGAAACATTAACCGAAACAATCCTCCCTCACAAGGACACTTTTCAGACATATAGGTACTACTATCCCCAATCCACGTACAAGTGATTTTATCATCACAGAGAAGTATGCTGACCTGATTATACATGACTCAGAGAGAATATTCGCATTAGGAAATGGAGATATGGTTAAAGAATTACAAAAGTATGTCATTTATGGGGATAGGACATTCGATAAAAACACCCAGCATGTTTTATCAATTGTATACATGGCATGCAAAAATTGGCAATTCATATCCTCCATGCATTTATTTTCTATTGCATAAAAAATAGAGACATATTCAAGAATGTATGCCATTTTGCAACAATTGCTGCCGAATTTAAAATCATCAAAGATTCTTGTTAATTTCGAAAAAGCATGCATATCTACTGCTCATGTTGCTTTTCCAGAAGAAATTATAACAGGATGCTATTTCCACCTCTGTCAGAGTGTCCTTAGGAAGATTAATAGTTTTGGCTTGAAAACAGCATATGAGTCAAATATTGAAATTAAATTGACAATAAAGTCATTACCTGCTTTAGCATTTGTACCAATAGACTAAATAAGAATGGTTTTTGATATATTTGCTGCTTCATTTCCAGACGAGGATCGCTATAATGAAGTACTAACGTATTTCATTCAACTTACATCGAATGAATTGCAGGGAGATCTCCCGTATTCTCAATTCAGACTTGGAATCACCACGAGGCCGCTATAGAGGGATGTTCCAAGACAACAAATTGTTGTGAAAGATTTCATAATGCGCTTAATTCGATATTCCATTGCAGCCACCCAAGCATTTGGAGTTTATTTGATGGCTTTAGGCACGATATTTCGTGTCAACACCAAATTTTAGCGAATGCACAAACAGGCCGTCCAGAGGTGAAGAATAAAAAATACGATATATTAGCCAATAAAGTTGCTACTGTTGTACAGAACTGTGCTAAAGAGGACGATAAACTAAAGTTTTTACGCTGAATGGCCAATTTACAATAATTGTTTTCTTGTATTGTATATATTGTGTAAATATTTTTGTAGAATAATAATGCCGAAGTATATATTAATAAATATTTTTAACTCAATTTTTGCCCTGTTCTGATTCGTTATAGTTTTGTTTTATACCTGTTCTGTTTTGTCACTGTTCTGATTTGCCGAAGTTATGTTTTGTACGTGTGTGAAACCCTTACGCCACCATTAGTTACCGCGCACTGGTTAGCAACAGAGCCCCTACCCCTTTTTTCAAGGTCAAGTCGCGATTATTGATTTTTAAAATTTTTTTAACTTTTATTGATTTTAAAGTCCAATTATTTAAGTGCAAATTTCTCAAAATAGAAATTCAAGTATTTATTTAAATGTGCAATTATTGATTAAAAAGTCAAATATTGATTTAAAAGTAAAAGGTTACCAACGTGTGATATCACATAGATCCAAATGAAGTCTTTCGCAATTCTTTTTTACTGTGAAATTTTATAAATAATAAATTATTTATTCATTAATATAAGCGACACATAAAAAGTAGGTCAACTATATATATATCTTTTATATTTCTATACTTTAAAAAACAAACTTAAACATCGATGTTAAATAAATCCGGTTTCATGAATCTTGCAGTTATAATATTAATAGGAAACGTAAGTAACATGAAATTCCATCGTAGAGGTCCCCGAAATGAACTGCCATTTTCTAAGCAAGGATGTCCGGACGGGGATGAAGCCCGGTGTGGGTGACGCAGGAGATCTGAACAAACCCTGGTCGGGATACCCGCATGTAGGTCATTACGGATATTGGATTTGTTTATATTTTTCCCCTATCCGGTTCCAAGCACAAATTTAGCGCCACCTTATCGGAACCCACCTCCTTTCACATGTTCTGTTCGATCCGGTTACCAAAGGTTCTACACGATTCAAATAAAAGGGACCGGTTGAAAAGTTATATCTAAGTTAAAATGGCACTAAATTTGTGCTTGGGACCGGGTGGGGAAATATTTGAGCGACTGTTTGAGTGAATCTTTGAGAAGTGGATACAAAAATGGATGATGATTTGAAATAGTAGTAAAGTTTGATAACCTCGACCTCACGAGAAAATCAAGCGCTAATCATATGTGAACAGTGAGGTAGTCGATGTGTTAACCAACATAAAAATAAACTGGCGGCGGCCCAATTTTAAAACCGCTGTCAAAATAAATAAAACAATTATAGTACTCATTCATACTTTTATAATCTAGTAGTGCAGCCAGAATGTGGATGATTTAATACAAATGCAATCAAGACTTGATCTTCTAGAAAGTTCCAGGCCTTAATAATATAAAACTACCTAACCATGTTTCTTTTATGGTTGATATAAAATATAGTTATTATAGCAAAAGTCATCAACTAGTCCAAAGTCTTCAATTGTTTAAAAATCATCTAAGATTATGTCTTTGCCAAAAGTAACCTTTTTTATATGTTCATAGAAGAGATCCAATAACTTTTGTTGGGAATATCCGCACTTTATGGTAATTTCACTCAAGCGGAACATCAGCATCGGGAGATACCGTATAATGAATAGGTCAAAAGAAATGAACTGTCGTCGACTGCAAATGGCAATGAAAGTAATATCACAATATGAACTAAATATAAAGCTGGATATTTGTAATTTCCTTAACAATTCTTCTATTCCTGCCTTCCTAAGAAGATACTTACAAGATTTTGCGTCAACAAAATTCTGGGATATTGCAATTTTTTCCAGCATTGCCTTGCCTGAGACTTTCATGAAACTGATCATAATATGATTTCTCTGCTGGGAAGGAATGTACAAATGGTACGGAGGATATTCCTTGGGATTAAATGAGAGGAATTCTTCGTGTTTATAAGGAAAAAGTGATGAAGAAAGCCGGCGATCACCTCCGAAAGTCCAGCGATCTTCTAAGTTAGCCGTGTAGAGAATTCCTGATGAATTTAGAACCGCACCACTTGACTTAAATTTATGGCCAAACGATAAAATTTCTGTCGAATCCATTTTTGTCAATATTAAATTAATAATATTGACTTTGTAATTCTTCATCAATAAAATTTCAAATAATAAAATTCTATACAAAAGGGTAAAGGTTGATACAATACAATACAATACAATACAATACAATACAATACAATACAATACAATACAATACAATACAATACAATACAATACAATACAATACAATACAATACAATACAATACAATACAATACAATACAATACAATACAATACAATACAATACAAGACATGTAACAGTGTTGGGTTGAGATAAGTTTCACAGGAAAAATTCTTATCTGATTCCATTTGACCCATATAATAATGTAGCAAACAAGTTTTATTTTCAAAACAGTAATTTCAAAGATTTAGTCGTTAATTTATCAAAAAATACACACTTTCATTAATTACACTTGACAATAATCGCTTGGACTAGGAACAGTTAATCCTGAAGAAACTGTTACAAACTAATCTCTTCTTAATCAGATTTTGACACTCACAGTTGAAATTATCATCACTATTTGTAATAACAAAATACTCTATAACAATCACTTAGTAACAATCACAAGTTTCTTTGACTAGGAATGACAAATTATGCCAAATATAATTGTCCTTCTATAAAGTCAATTCAAAATTCAAGCTATACCATTATTTTCTTAAATAAATAAAATTACCTGGGGGAAGATCGCCATGACAAACGGGATGATTTATAGAGACTCAAAAAAGAAAACGGAAGTGAAAAGAAATCAAAAATGAGAAAGAGAAAGGAAATTAGAGTTATCAAACAGGAAAATAAAAATCAAGGTCAGTACTAATTAATTAGTACAAAAAGGAAAAGGAATTTTGAAATCAGGGAAAAAGGAAAACAACAATATCCTTATCTCGACAGCTTGCGAGTGATAATAGAATTGATGGGAAAAGGCGGCTAAACAAGAAGGGAAAAGGGGGAAAACAACTTGACAGCTGTCAGAGATAAAAATGGGACAGTCGGGGAAAGCAGGAGATGGAAAGTGGAAAAACACTTGATTATCTGGAGTGCCACAAGAGAAGCAAACTATATAAGGGAAAACTGGTGAACATGAAGGGAGAGAAATTAGAACAAAGGGAGAAACGATTTGAGAGACGATTTGAGAAGTAGAATTATTAAAGAAAATTAGACATTGGACGAAACTTTGCTGAA
>CAUHTR010002872.1:0-51709 GCA_959609185.1 Schmidtea polychroa
TGTAAAATTGGAAATACTAGAAGATTAAAATTGTTTTAATGAAGTTTAATCTTTGAATTAAATAAATTTCTTTGAAAAATTTTATCGAATAAACATTTTTAAACGTTTTAATAATATGAATTCACATATTAATGTCTTTATTATAATTTTGCATTAAAAGCATTTTTTTTATTCGAATGTGATATTATATTAAATATTTGCTCCGACGCATTCAGGTTTGTACATTTGTTTTAATTAGTTTATTCCTTAATTATGTTGAGGTCTGTAAATTAAAATAAATTTTAATGAAATTTAGGTTGAAAATTTAAATAAAAATTAAGTGAAGAAAAAGACAAATAAGAGCGTGATCATGCACAGAATTGATAGTAAAGGAAATTATGATGGAAGCAGTATGAGAAAATGTAAAAAGCAGTTGCGAAAGGCAAGAATCCGGAAATCCGAGAAAAATCAATAAATTGTAAAATCATCGAAATCGAATTGGGAAAACGGGACAGGTATAGTTTAGCTAATGGTCAACAAGATGATGATTAGGGATTTATCAGAAAACGGTTAGAAAGAGTTGAAAAGCATTCAAATGTGTAAAAACAGAAAACGTTAATTAATTAATTAATTGGCTAATAGAAAACCCGAGCTAATGGGAAACCCGAGCCAATGGAGAACCCTAGAGATGAAGGAAACCCGAGCTGGATAAACAAAGAGAAAAGTAAATAGAAGGAAGATTTGGGCCCATTAGCGTGACAAATGATTAATTGGAAAAGAACAAGGAGAAGATAGTGCGTGCAGAAAGGCCGGACAGGCCATTAATTATCTTTGTTCGTTGGACCATTATGGATAACAGCCGAATCAGATATGGGAAATTGAATGTTAAGTGAGAGATTGGTTCGGTAATAACCATTTATCATCCCGATTTCGAAGAGTATATAAGGAAGGGGAAAATCAGAGCAAATCGGCATTTTGCCTCAGTTAGGGTAAGAAGAAACGAAAGTAGGCGAAAGGTAAAAACTAATTAAAGAGATTTGGGAAAAGAAGATATAGAATAGGAATACGAAAAGGTGAAAAAGGATCAAATCAAAGAGAAAAGAAAAAACGTCGGTCAACGAAATAAAAGGTGAATATTATCTTTTGTCAATGTTAAAATTGTTTTGATTAAAAGGACTCGGGGAGTCAGAGGTTACCGACTTAAATTAACTAAAACCCAACAATTATAACATTAACTTAACATATTTAGTTTAACTTTTTCTAATATTTCAGTGGTTTGTTTTAACCGTGCTTGAATAGCATTGCATAAGCTTGTCATTTGTTAAAATATAAACTGCAGTTATTTATGATTTTATTGTGATGAAATTTTATTTCAATATCGTGGAAATTTGACCATCATTTACAAATTTACAGTCTAAACATTGCGGCGAGAGAATTATTATTTTCGGAACGATGTTACCGCATTTCGTGTTAATCCTGGAAATTCGAAAATCGAAAGTCAGAAATCATATTTTTAAGAAATTTGTCAGTAAATATTAAATCACAACTCTTGTAAATCGTAAAAAAAATATTTTTGATTTAAACAAAATTAAAAATTGTTAGAAAAATATTCTTTTCATATTTTAACTAATTCACAATAAATTATTTTTTCATCACACTTCACAATCCTACATTTATAATTATAAATATATAAATAAATATAATTAATAATTAATTAATACGTTTCTAAGAACACCCATAAGAAGTCCCATTTAGATCCTAAATTATTCGGCTATCCTAATTTGCTAGCTCAGAAAAAATCTAAAAAATCCCTCTTGTCAATGAAATCACAACAAATAATTTTTCTAATTTCTTCCAATCGTATTCAGAAAAAATTTTGCTATAAAATAAAATGATTAATTTCAACAAATAATTATTATTTTTATTATTAATTTATTAATAAATGTTATCGGTCGTCGATTCAGATAAAATTAAAATATGCCAGTCGGTATTGGTAAGTTTTGGATTCCTATTAAACTCCTGGAGTTCTTTCGTCGTTTCAACTTACAAAATATTCCAATCAACTCTGACGTCGAACCTGATTAGAAATCAGTTCATTTTTGACAGTTTGATTTGTTTTGTAACATTGCTTATTATTTGGATTAACCAAAACATTTACAACTCTCAAAGTCTAATTGACAAAATCACTTGCAAGGTCTGGACGAGTCAAAGTATTTTCTGGGTTCTTGTTGTTCTCAGCAACCAGACCCTCGTTTTTAAAACTTTCGAACGATATTTTGCAGTAGTTTTGCCGGTTTTCCACCGAAAGAAGCAAAAGCTACTTCTACTCGTTTATATTGTCTATCTCGTTCTGACATCAACTTCCGTTGGACTGCAAATCTTGTTTTCGAACACAATTATCAATCAGACCTGCACTTTTGTTCCGGAATCAGAAAGTCCAATAATGAAATCGACAACTTTGTTTTATTATATTCTGAATTATTATTATCCGATTGTGAGTTTTATATTTTGTTATTCTCACATCACGGCTGTGTTGTTGGAAATGGTGAAATGCGGTCATTCTGGAGAATCTTTCAAAAAGTCCACAATTAGATCTACAACGGCATGTTTCGTTAACGTTTTATCTTTTATTTTATTGCTGTTTATGGACAATTTCATCTTTATAATGAATTCTTTTACAGTTAATGTAATTGTAAACGGGTCCTTTATACAAATAATTTCATTAGTGTTGATTAGTGCAAATAGTTGCTGTAGTCCTATCATTTATCTTATTCTAATGAAGAGTTTCAGGAAACATTTTTTCCAGAAAATTTCTCTTCGAAAGCACAGCATTGTTTATCCGGAAAATTAAATATCTATTCGATATTATTTTTTTTCAGTTTTTGTAGAATTTGTGTTTAAATAATTAAATTAAATTGTTTTTATAAATGTTTTATTTATATTTTGGAACTTTAAATAAATTATATACATAAAATTATACATAAAATTATACATAAAATTATTTATAAAATTATACATAAAATTATACATAAAATTAAATATTTATACAATTTATTACTAATTGTTCTACTGCTCTATTATTAATGTAAATGAGTAGGTGTATATTTCAAAACTTTAATAATTCACAATTTTTGAAGTTTACTTCTATTTATTCTGGTGTTCATAAAAGTTAATATACATAATAAAAAAGGTTTACCTAAGATGCTATATACCAACGGTGGGCAAATGCGGCTCTTAGAGCCGCATGCGGCTCTTCGTTGAGTAAACTGCGGCTCATTGATAATTGAATTTTTGATAATTGAATTTGAAAATTGAATTCGATTTTTTTATTTTGAAATTTTTTCAACTGAATTTTTAAAAAAAAATTTTTTGTTGCAATTGTATTTTCATAAATGTTAAAAATTAACGAAACATTGTTTTTCACATTTTACTGCTTTTTAAAATTATTTTGTAGTAGGCGGCGCTTTGTTATAACAACGAGAGAGAAGCAATGAAAATAAATTTAGTGAAATTTAGTGAATTTTGATTAGTTAGTATTTTTGTTTGTACAATATTGCGGTCGTTTGTATATTTTAGTATAGTTTTCTATTCGTGTTTTTTGAAAAATTTGGTAAGAAGATTNTTTTGTGGAACTCCTAAATCCTATCATAATATTTACCAAAGAAAAAGGAATAGCATACCCAGAATTAGAAAATGAAACTTGGCTTTCTGACTTAATGTTCCTTACAGACATTATGGAACATTTGCAAATATTAAATTTGGCTTTACAAGGAAAAGAAAAGATAATTATTGATTTGTCACAAACGTTATTTAGTTTTGAAGCTAAACTTCGGCTTTTTGTGAACAATCTTAGGTCGAAAATATTTAATCATTTTCCACGAATAAAAGCTAATAAAATTGATATCACAGAAGAAAAAGTAAACGAATACAGTGAAAAATTGGAAGAATTGCAAGCGGATTTCAAATGTAGGTTTGAAGATTTGAAAAGTTTTAAATCTACATTTGCATTTTTTGTGAACCCATTTATTTGTGATATTATTGAAGATGGATTTCCAATTTCTGAAGTAATACTTGTTAAAAAAGCGGTTGGGGAATTGGAGTTATTAGATATGAAAGAGGACCAGGCTTTGCAAATGCACCATAAAGTTACTTCTATAATTGAATTTTGGAAACTCGTACCAGAGGCAAAATATCCACACTTAAAACAAGCTGCTTGCCGTCTAATTTCAATTTTTGGTACAACATATTGTTGTGAATCTTTGTACTCCACAATGAAGTTCGTGAAATCGAAATATCGTTCACAGTTGACCAATCAGCATCTTACAGAATTGCTGCGAACAGCTTTAACAAAGTATACACCAAATTTCAAAGATTTGACCAAAAGTCTTCGTTAATTCAAGAAATTTTATTACTTTTTATTAATGGATTTTTATTATATTTTATGTTTGTTACTTAAATTTTGAAATAATTGTTTTTAATAGCGTTTAAGTCTTTTTTAATCAAATTAATGAAATAAAAAAAAATATGTAGTTCACTATGGTGGCTCTTTAAAAAATAAATTTTCGGAAAATGTCTCTCATTGAACTCATGCGTGCCCACCCTTGCTATATACTAATCGGATGCCATCTAGAGAATAAAGCTGTAATGGCAGAAAATAAAACATACAAAATGTCTGACGAAAGTACTGTTACATCTAAAACTCATTAAAATTGGTTTACGAGATTTCATTCCAGTGGTCCAGGTTTAGATGATGCTCCAAGATCTGAAAGCCCTTTGAAATTAATGACTATTTATAATGTATATTGGTCATAAGTTCGGAATATTTATTGAAATTCGGAACATATTTATTGAAATCTTTATCAGAATTCATACTTAGTATTCGAACTAATGATGCATATTTTCACCAAATGGAAAAAGAAGCCATCGAATTATCTGGTAGTACAGAATACTCAACAGCAAAAAATCGAAACAGGAAAAGAAAAATACTATTCGATGAAACTTCTGATAATGACACAATTTTATGTGGGAAAGAATTATTCAAAGTTGAAACATTTTACTCAATTTGTGATACTTTAAACTGTGAAATAAAAAGAAGGTCTGTAGTTTATGACAAGGTATTAGAAAAGTTTCTAATATTTGTTGATTTAGATTTGCCTGAAGAAAAATTTGCTCAGTGTGTATCAAATTTAGCTGAACACTATAAAGATGACATAAATCAATTAGTATTCAAAGATGAGGTTGAACAGTTCCTTCATTTTGTAAAATTGGAAAAATTATTAACACTTCCTGAAATGTATGCATCAATTCTGGAAGGTTTATCATCAACATTTCCAACGTTGAAATAATCCTAAAAATTTTTTTAACAATCCCAATTGCAAATGCGTCTGGTGAGAGATCATTTAGCATTCTTAAGCGGGTCAAAAACTACCTAAGGACGTCACTTGGCCAAAAAAAACTAAATCACTTAGCTATCATGGCAATTGAAAGCGATCTAGTAAAAAAATTAACTATGACTCATTAATTGATAATTTTGCAAAAATAAATCACGAAATAAAATATTATAAATGGGCTTTCTTTGGTCAAAATTTAGAAACTAAGCCATGAAAAAAAAAATATTAGAGGGGCCACAATAATTGATTTTTGCCTAGGGCCTCAATTTGTTAAAATCCGCCTCTGTTTAGAACAACGATTTAATTATCTTTAATTATAACAGGTTTTTTTTGAACTTAAATGAGTTTTAATAGGTTTTATAAATTATCTAGGGTTAATGACCAATTTAATTTACTTGATTTTAAATTTTTATAGTAAAATATTTATGAGATTCGGATAATAGGAATTAAGGTCAAAGTTAAAGGAGTTGGGTAGAATAGATAGATATAGTCATTTAAAGGGATTTTAATTAATCATTGGTTTGATATTAAGAGTGGAATATATGATCTTTTAAGCTTACTTATCACCAAAATACCAATCTTTCAATATAGATAGGTATTTTAGGGAAATTTGATGCTTTTTAAACGATTCTAGGGGGGAATCAATCATTCACTTGATTATAACAAATGGCAGATTATTGTCATTTTAATGAATTCATTTAGAGATTTGGTTTATTCAATGTTATCATTAGTGAGCTTATATGTCTCCTTTGATGCCTTGAATTCAGTCAATCAGTTAATATTTTATTAATATTTCATCCAATGAGTGTCATTTTCTTAACAATTAACGTCAATAAAGAAAATTTTCTTTTAAAGATCAATCAATTTTTATTCAAAAACTTTGGTCAATCCTGATTTTAAGTGTCGCATCTGTGTGCATTTTTTTGTGTTCTAAAATTGGAGTTTTTTGTGTGTGCACACAGACGCGGACAAGTTGTTGTGGAATTCGGTTTAGGAATCGTGTGATTTATGATTTGAATTGATTTTTAATTCTTTGGATTTTTGGAATTTGGATTTATTTTCGAGTTTTGAATTTATGATTGAATTTTCAGTTTTGTTTTAAAAAGTGATGTTTTAAATTTTTTGTTGTTTTGTTTTAGAAAATAAAGATTTGAACATAAGGATTTCATTATTTGCTCACCTTTGTTGTTCTTTGAATAGATTGACAACTGAAGCTAATGATACTTCCAAAATGTTTTATGATATTTCTTGTAAGAATGGATCTAATGGAGCTGAATATTATATGACAGCCGAAACTAATAATACTTCCAAAATGCTTTATGATGTTTCTTGTAAGAATGGATCTAATGGATCTGAACTTTATGATGTGTTACTTAAAAGCAGAATCGAATTGATAATCCACGATGGCAATGATAGATCGAGTCTGCGATGACAATTAAACAAACTTACAACATAATTCTTAACAGAAGATAAATTACATGTATTAATATCAATACACAGATATTAGTCCCCATTCTGTAATTATTTTGATCATGTTAATAATCTATCACTGTTTTATACCTTCACCACATATATTATGACTGACATAATCCAATTATCCCTTTGTCAATATCATACTAGAAATAATGAAAGAATTCGGAAATGTCATAAACAACCTCGATATTTTAGTGCCTGGTTTATTGTCAGCTCTTGTTATTGTTGGTATTTGTTTATAAGTACTAGGTAGTTGGTACCTAGTTGTTTGGTTGTTGGTCTCCGCTTGTAAATACTTAGTTGTTAGTACCTGGTTGTTGATATTTGTTAGTAAGTACTTGTTTGTTAGTACCTAGTTGTTAGTACTGGGTTGTTACACCAAACACCACTGAGATACGTTCTCTATAGTGATCGTTGGCGTGTAAAGCAATTCACTCACCAATGTTTTAACCAATCATTTTTACAATTTATCAATTTGTATCAATTTTTCAACCGGCTGAATTTTACTGAATTTACTGAATTGCTCATCATCAACATTTCCAAACGTTGAAATAATCCTAAAAATTTTTTTAACAATCCCAATTGCAAATGCGTCTGGTGAGAGATCATTTAGCATTCTTAAGCGGGTCAAAAACTACCTAAGGACGTCACTTGGCCAAAAAAAACTAAATCACTTAGCTATCATGGCAATTGAAAGCGATCTAGTAAAAAAAATTAACTATGACTCATTAATTGATAATTTTGCAAAAAATAAATCACGAAATAAAATATTATAAATGGGCTTTCTTTGGTCAAAATTTAGAAACTAAGCCATGAAAAAAAAAATATTAGAGGGGCCACAATAATTGATTTTTGCCTAGGGCCTCAATTTGTTAAAATCCGCCTCTGTTTAGAACAACGATTTAATTATCTTTAATTATAACAGGTTTTTTTGAACTTAAATGAGTTTTAATAGGTTTTATAAATTATCTAGGGTTAATGACCAATTTAATTTACTTGATTTTAAATTTTTTATAGTAAAATATTTATGAGATTCGGATAATAGGAATTAAGGTCAAAGTTAAAGGAGTTGGGTAGAATAGATAGATATAGTCATTTAAAGGGATTTTAATTAATCATTGGTTTGATATTAAGAGTGGAATATATGATCTTTTAAGCTTACTTATCACCAAAATACCAATCTTTCAATATAGATAGGTATTTTAGGGAAATTTGATGCTTTTTAAACGATTCTAGGGGGGAATCAATCATTCACTTGATTATAACAAATGGCAGATTATTGTCATTTTAATGAATTCATTTAGAGATTTGGTTTATTCAATGTTATCATTAGTGAGCTTATATGTCTCCTTTGGAATTTAATGATAATTATTTAGATATCACAATTATAAGATTATAAATATACTACAATATATTATAATAATTTTTAGTATTTTAATTCAAGAATGCATAATTTTTACCTAATTATCAGAAAATCTTACAAGTACTGATGCCTTGAATTCAGTCAATCAGTTAATATTTTATTAATATTTCATCCAATGAGTGTCATTTTCTTAACAATTAACGTCAATAAAGAAAATTTTCTTTTAAAGATCAATCAATTTTTATTCAAAAACTTTGGTCAATCCTGATTTTAAGTGTCGCATCTGTGTGCATTTTTTTGTGTTCTAAAATTGGAGTTTTTTGTGTGTGCACACAGACGCGGACAAGTTGTTGTGGAATTCGGTTTAGGAATCGTGTGATTTATGATTTGAATTGATTTTTAATTCTTTGGATTTTTGGAATTTGGATTTATTTTCGAGTTTTGAATTTATGATTGAATTTTCAGTTTTGTTTTAAAAAGTGATGTTTTAAATTTTTGTTGTTTTGTTTTAGAAAATAAAGATTTGAACATAAGGATTTCATTATTTGCTCACCTTTGTTGTTCTTTGAATAGATTTGACAACTGAAGCTAATGATACTTCCAAAATGTTTTATGATATTTCTTGTAAGAATGGATCTAATGGAGCTGAATATTATATGACAGCCGAAACTAATAATACTTCCAAAATGCTTTATGATGTTTCTTGTAAGAATGGATCTAATGGATCTGAACTTTATGATGTGTTACTTAAAAGCAGAATCGAATTGATAATCCACGATGGCAATGATAGATCGGAGTCTGCGATGACAATTAAACAAACTTACAACATAATTCTTAACAGAAGATAAATTACATGTATTAATATCAATACACAGATATTAGTCCCCATTCTGTAATTATTTTTGATCATGTTAATAATCTATCACTGTTTATACCTTCACCACATATATTATGACTGACATAATCCAATTATCCCTTTGTCAATATCATACTAGAAATAATGAAAGAATTCGGAAATGTCATAAACAACCTCGATATTTTAGTGCCTGGTTTATTGTCAGCTATTGTTATTGTTGGTATTTGTTTATAAGTACTAGGTAGTTGGTACCTAGTTGTTTGGTTGTTGGTCTCCGCTTGTAAATACTTAGTTGTTAGTACCTGGTTGTTGATATTTGTTAGTAAGTACTTGTTTGTTAGTACCTAGTTGTTAGTACTGGGTTGTTACACCAAACACCACTGAGATACGTTCTCTATAGTGATCGTTGGCGTGTAAAGCAATTCACTCACCAATGTTTTAACCAATCATTTTTACAATTTATCAATTTGTATCAATTTTTCAACCGGCTGAATTTTACTGAATTTACTGAATTGCTCATCATGAATGTATTTTGGAAATTTATTTTAGCCATTTTACAAATGGCTTTCAAGTAATTTTTTTATTTAAAGTATATATTATTTTTAATTATTTTTTAGGGTTTTTTTAGGATATTTATGACATATATTTTTAAGTATTTTGGAATTATTTCGAAAAAATGTGAGTCAGATATATTTTTAATTATAATTAATTAAATAAATAAATAAATCACCAAAAATATCTATTTTTTTAAAACATTTTGGGAAAAATCGCCTAGTGTGAATAAAATAATTTTTTTAATTTTTGTAATCTTCTTTTCTGAGCTCATTATCAAGGGCTTCTTTTAGGAAATCATATCTGGATTGAAACGACATTGATCCAAATCCATCTGCTCTTGATATTCTTTTCCTAATATTAAATTTTATCTTGCTAAATATGCTTTCAATTGGATTGAGGAATGGACTGTATGGCGGTAAATGCTCAATAATATTATTTGGCGATAAGGCTCCTCCATGAATTGAGGCATTATCATGAATGAATCGAAATCCAGTTTCATTCAATTTCGATGTTATCTCACGAATAAAAGTCTGGTATGTATTCTTTTTATAGGATCCTATAATTAATTTGTGGTGAATTGGCCCTTTGACTCCTATTGCCAGAGCCAAGGACATATTTCGTCCTCTGTTAGTTGGTTTGATTTTGTACAACCTTTCACCTTTTTTGTTCCTTCCCCGTTTCTGGCTTGTACAGCTATTAAACCCGCATTTATCGATGTATATCAATTTCTTATCCCTCCATCCTTCTTCCAGGAATCGAGTTACAAATTGTAATCTCATTTCCATTACTCGATCTGAATTACGTTCAGCGACACATGGCCTAATTTCCTTCATTGTTATGAGATGTTTTTTCAAGAAACGAGAAATCGTCATTTTTGATACGTGGCAGTTTATGGAAAGGAGGTAAATTCTCATTTCTTCAATTGAAGCGTATATGTTTCCTTCGACGAAGTCCAACAATTTGTATCCTTCTTCTTCTGATATTTTTTCTTTGCTGCCACCTATCTTGCCCTTTGACCAATGACCAAATTTTTTATATTTTTATACAATTGATTTTATTGAGCTTTTCGATATCCCCAATAATTTCCCGAAGTGTAAATAATCTTCGCCATTTTCCATGGCATTTATTATTATGTCTTTGTCAATTTCCGAAATACTAAAAAAATATTATATATTTTAAAATTATAAATAAAATTTACAATTTGTGATCTCTTTTTGCGGTTACAGGCATCGCAGACGTTCCAGCAACATCTTCAACCCTATCAAATAATAAATTTATTATATTTTATTATATAACTCATAAAGAAATCTTACAACATCATTCCTTTACCTTCACGAAACGGGAAAGTTTCTATAGAAATATCAGAAATTCTAAGGAATGTTTAACTTCATTTTAACTGAAAAAATAAATCTTACGATGATATTTTGTCATTTTCATTACATTTTAACGTATTTTCATTAAAAATATATTTTAAAAATTTTTTGCCATCTTTTTTTTTCAAATTGTCTAAAATAGATTTATTATAGAAACGTATCTCAGCCTTACAATTTTACGAATCAAAAGTTTGTATGTGTTTTTAGTATGTGTTGTGCTTGTGTGCAGATTTTAATTTTCCTTCCACTTTTCAGATTTCTATGTATCTGACTGAACTACACCCGTTTCCACATGTTAAAAGTCTCTATAATGCATGTTGGTGTGTTCATCAATCGATGACTCACCATTTATGAGAATGTTTATTTCATTTTTTCATTCTCAATTCAATTTTATTTATGGTTTTAGAAGTAAGTTTTTTAAATTTAAGTATATTTTAAGGCTTGAATTTTGATTTCATATAATTATGAGATCATTATTCAAGCTCTTAAATATTACTTGTAATCAGCATTTATAATATATTTATAATACATTGATAATTAAATTTCAGGTGCTTTTTTAGGTATTTTATGATATGTTATGAATTTGGAATTATTTCAATAAAATGTAAGTTATATATATTTTTAATTAAAAAGAAATAAAATAATCACCAAACACATTTATTTTTTTAAGAAGTTTTTGTAATCTTCTTTCTCCAGCTCATTTTCAATAGCCTCTTTGACGATGTAGACGGATTTTGTCATTTTCTGAAATTCTATGGAAATATTATTTTTTTAAAATAAGTTATTAAAATTTACGATTTTCGAATTTTTTTCTTCAATTCCAAAGATGTCGGTGGAACTTGTTGAATATCTTCACACAAAGGCGTTTGACTAGAAATATCTGATATGCTGTAAAATATTTTAATTATTTGTAATTAAATAAAAAAATTCTTACATTGTCAGATCTTCACCTTCGCAAAATGGAAATGTCTCCAAAGAAATATCTGAAAATCTAAAGAAATATTAACTTCAAAAATATTTTATAAATAGATCTTACGATGTTTTGTCGTTTATTTCTCAAAAACTCAAAGTTGAGTTGTCAGATTCAAAATCCAAATTTTTTTCAGCCATGAATTTTAATAATTTTAAATTAATGATATGTTAACAGTATGTTAATGACTCTCTACTTTCGGAACAAAAAAAGCTATATTAAATTTGCGTGTATTTTATATTATGTGTCCTGTGTTTGTATGTAAAATTATTTTTCTGTCACTTTCTCAATTCCTATAATAAAACTTTCTACATTCGGAACATTAAATTTTTGCACACAGGTAAGTTTGTGTGTTGCTATAATATAATTTTATCGATTTTTTTTTTAGATTATAGAAACTCTTATATTGTGGAAACGGGTGTATAAATGAGAACATCAACGTGAAATCAAAGTAAGTATGTATGTTTCTATAATGTAAGACTATTGATTTTTTGTTATATCATAGAAAACGGTTCTCAGTGGTGTTTGGTGTAGTAACTGGTTGTTAGTACTTTGTTAGCAGTACCTAGTTGTTGGTACTTATTGTAAGTACTTGGTACTTGGTACATAGTTGTTGGTATTTAGTTGTTGATACCTAGTTTTTGGTAGCTGGTTGTTGAATTATTATTATTATTATTATCAGTGCTTTTTTTGTAGAAAAAAAGGTGCCGGATCTCATTTGTATTTGTCTATATATGTCAAAGGATGAAACAGAAATTATAACAAATTATAAAATAAATTTTATACGACACAGACTATAAATCTATGAACTTCATTTTATAACAAATCCCAGAGATTTTTACAAGTTTCGTCAGATAAATCATCTCGACTCCTTTCCTTGCTAGTAGAGTCTACAGCTGAATATCTTCCTCGAAGCAACCACAAATCAACATACTTTGAAGGATCGAAGCGTGTGAGTGATGGTCCAGCTAATCTGATGAATAACAGCGATAAAACTGTTTTGGTTATCAATGAAGCTCTTGTTGGAGTAATGTTCAGATTCATTTGTGAAAATTCTCGTTTGCATTCACTTGAAGAAATGGTGATAGTATGTAAAGTGTGTATCAAATGAAGTAGTTTTTCAGGACATATTTTTTCTACAAGGTATTCACAGAATCCACGAATCATTTCTCTTTCATTTAATTGCAGTTTTATTGACAAGTTTCTAATTTCAGTTTCTCCAAATGTCAGCTGAGCGTTAATGTTTTCTGGCCAATGTTTTTGGTCTAAGGTGTGAGCCCACTGAGCAAATTCAACGTCTTCGTCAGCAAGCAATCTTATCTCAATTGACCCTTTTAGTTTTATATAAAAGAAATTCTGATCAATAGCAGGATAATTTTTGCAATCTTTCTTGTGAAGTAAAACTCCAATAAAGCGGAGAATCTGTGCAGCAGCTAAAGCACATTTATAATAGGGACCAACATTTTGTCTTCTTTTTTCGAATACTTGTACAGGTGCTTTTATTTTTTGATTTGGCTTGTACAGATCCATGTTGCGCTCTTGGAGGTCCAATCCTTGGAGAGCATCACACATCAAATCCTAGATCCATTAAAAACTCTATAGATGAAATTGTCTTTTTTAAACCTTTATAAGTGCATTTATCATTTTTGTCCCTTGTAGGATCAACTATCGCTTCTTCAAAATGTACAAAAATTTATTAATGAAAATGAAAGTCAGCATAATAAATATGCCAGGCCAAATACAGTAGGCGAGCTACTGTGTGGGGTGTTTAATATTCATGTGTGCCATTTTAAGGATGCGGGCACAATCATCCATTCTCGTTTTCTTGTGTTATTGATAGAAGCCCCGATGATTTTCATATGTCTTTCTGGAGCCTTTAATCACTCTATCTATCATTTTGTTCTTTATGGGCATGTACTCTTCATATCTGAGTCCCAATTTTCTTTTCATTATTCCGTTTGTCCCATGTTCCGAGGAAGCATACCACGAATGTTTTTACTGTTGTATATGTGTTTGTTGCTTCTTGGATGTCTTGAGCTAATTTTTTGTATTTGTTTTGGTTTTTTGTTCTTGATGTTTCAATGGTTGGGTGGTCATCAAATGGGCATTTTACATCTATTATCATTATGTGATCCTTTAATCTGGCTACAATGTCTGATTTTAACATTTCCTTTGTTTCTTTTGGTTTTTTTTCTGTTTCAAAATTGATTCCTTTGTTTCTTAATATTTCTTCCAGTGCTTTTTGTATTTCATTGTGCTTGTTGGTTGTCATTCTGGTTCCTCTCACACATATGTTTAGGACATGTATGGATGATTTGTGGGGATTTTCACAGTTTCTGCTGCCTAATCTGCCTCCTTGGTTTGATTGTTTCATATTTATGTCAAACATGTTAGCTCGAGCCTTAATTATGAATCTTCATTCGTAGTCATTCAGGTTTTTCGGCATTTTCCATTCTGTGTATTCTGATTTTGGTAATCTCAGAATATGGCCTTGGCAGTTGGCTTCTGTCCATTTTTGAAAGTATGCCTCACGAATCATCCAGTGTAGTTTCTTTGAGGCTTTATCTAGATGAGGTGGAAAAACTTCTTCGGGTTTTTCTTGTGAGTTGTATTTGATGTTGCATCCTGTACCTATATTTCTAATTATAGAGGTCACCTTTATATTGTGGTCTTTGTACAGTTGTGTGATTGTGTTTTTTATTCTATCGAGCCAGGATATTTTGGCTAAGCTTGATCTTTTATGTTCATATGTTCCATCCAGACACTTCAATGCTTCTCGTGCTTCATTTTCACCAGTGCTTCATAATTTTCCCATACTGCAAAAACTAAACGGAAATTAGATGACACCCATCGTGTAATTAAAATTCGAGCCAATTTTAGCAGCTCAACATCAAGTAATTACGCACATAAATGTAACTCATCTATTTTGGGGAAAATTTTATACACAACGTAAAGCCTATCAAAAAATGATTTAAATCTATTGATTCTTGAAATCTTCTTAACAATATCGCTCACTGAAAATTCCAGTTTATAATCAGCACAATGCCAAACTATAACCGAAGGAAATTTTTCAGTGATTAATTTCTTAACGCCACTTTCGCATCCTAGCATCGCTGCTGCACTATCACATGCTAAAGAAATTAAATAATTCTTCAAGTATTCTTCTCTCATCCCATGAATGAAGACATTCGAGTAAAGCATCAAATACTCCTTTAGCTTTAACACTTTCAAGTTCCACTAAATTCAAAAATAAATTGATTCGTGAATTCATTCCACTGCCCTACACGGCTTCGAATGTACACTAGGGTGGGTCGAATGTTAATAAATTTTGAGTTCAAGAAAGGAAACATGGTTAAAAAGTTGTATTTTGGTATAGAAAAATCGAATCAAACCATTTTACTTAGATTTATGGACATTTACTGCTCCCAACTTTTCTCCGAAAATGCAGTTCAACATAAGTGTGAAAACAATGTAATTTGGCTAGTGTCGGAATGTGTTTTGCGCCTTTGTCCATATTTAGATGTAGCTTTCTTAAGAGCTTATAAGTATATTATTTACTCTCTTGGGCTGAGATAGTATATTCTGTGTCCTCATCCCGCATTGAAATATATCCTGACAACGTCAGTGATTAGGAAGGGCCAAATTTGAATTATCCTTTTCAAAGACAAAAATCAACTTTCGAAATTATTTTTTATTAAAAACATCCAGCCAAAAGTTTAGAAATGTATTAGCGAGGGCATAAAAAGAAGTCACATGAAATCAGCTTTGCTTTGCACCTTGGGCAATTCCTTCCTTGATTTTTTACACAGTAGTACCATACCATGTCTGGACTTGTGACCAAACACTTTGCAACTGGCAGAAGAAACATCTTTGATGGCTCTTTCAACGGCTTGAGAATGACAGGGAAATTGTTCTAATGTAATTTTCTTATTCATCTTCAATTCATGATCCAATATATGAGATAAAAGAGGGGGAGGCGTCAAATTACATTTTGTCCAGTCAATCATGTCAGCATATGATGTAGCAGACGACTGAAGAAAGACAGTATTCTTGTCCATAGTGCGAATCACTTCGGAAGGGAGAAAATTTTGTCTTGCAGTTATGATTTTTTCTGTTGCAAACTTTCTGATTTCTTCATCATCATCACCAACAGCAGCTAGGAGTATATTTTCTGGATGTGAGAAGTAATTGTTGTTCTGAATGACAGGAAAGATGATTTCTTGGTCTGATGGATCCAAATCCTGCAGAAGTTGGAGCATATAAAAAATATTTCTTGCACCATCTTGGCATGACGAGTGAATCTTTATATAAAACCATGACGGTCCATAGAAATTGACAATAAATTTCACTATTCGCATGAGAGGTTCAGATGGAGCAGTTTCGGACATATATAGTCGCAGAATTCTATTAGCTTTCGTTAGCCAGCGACTGTGATTCAAATTTCCTGGTTGTGCCATTTGTAGAAAAGGGACATCCTTGTTGTTGTGGTACCCTTTCTGGACTGCCAAGCATACTCTGAGGAAATACAATTGATCAGTGTTCAATTCTTTCTTGACATTTTCACTAATATCTACGACCTTTCCAGGAAGGGACATAAAGGCTACTACGGGCTTGTCTTTTGGATCAAAATCAAGAACGCTTCCTATTTCACCACATGACGTTTTTGGACCTTTTGTTTCTCCACCATCGACGACTGAAAAATACTTCCTGAATGGCAATTCATTTGCATGCAACAAGCATATCAGCCATTGTAGAGGTCGCCCTAGGCTTTTTTCGAGTCTTCTGATTATTCCATTATTTTTTCCGGTGTTTGTATTGGTTCCATCGCACACAATTGCTTGAAGGGTCAGTGAGGACTGCGTGCTAACGATGATTGACATGATTTCTTTGCCAATATCCACAGCTTTACTACTTTGAGGTACAACATGATCGATATATGTATCCCCTGGAAAGGCGACAATCACATAATGCTCCTCTTTTAGGATCCTTCTATGAAGTAAGGTGGAATCTTGTTTCCCGTCGAAACCGAGGCAAATCAAGTTTTTCGCTTCTGCTGAATGCTGTTCAATTTCTCTCTCCCTCCAGTACTTTCTCTGACGTCGTAATTTTGCGGGATCGATGATTGTTTGAGAGGATAACAGTTCCATATCTTTCAGAAAAGCGTTTACTAGCAAACACGTGTCTCTGTTGCTCACACCACATCTGTCAACAGCTTTACTTAATTCAGGATAATGTCTTCTATTTTGAAATTCATCACATTCTTCTACGCTTGACTCTGAGCTTTCTGTTGAATTGTCTAACTTATCTTTACTTTCATCACTAGCGGCTTCACTCTCCGTGTCACTTCTTGAGGTCGGATGTAGATCGTTAACTTCAGTGTCCATTATTTCATTTTTCATTAGTAGCATATAATGAGGACTCCAGCGCACTTTCAAGGTCATGGAATATCAAGATCAAATATAGACCAATCGAATCATTTATTTATTTATTTTTTTTTTTTAAATTAACATTTTATTTAATTACTTCTTTTTAATTTTTTCATTTTAATTTTATTAATTAATTATTTTATTATGTTTTATTTTAATTTATTACATTTAATTAATTTATTAGTTTATTAATATTTTATTTTAATTACTTACGCTATTTAATTATTATTATTATTATTATTATTTTTTATTTATTTATTTATTTATTTTTTTTTTAATTAATTAATTTATTTTTTATTTTTATTTAATTACTTCTATTTATTTATTTATTTATTTTTTTTTTATTTTTAATTTTCTTAATTAATTATTTTATTATGTTTTTATTTTAGTATTATTTTATTTATTTATTTATTATTATTATTATTATTATTATTATTATTATTATTTTTTTTTTTAATTTTACATTTACATTATATTCTAACAAGAGGTAAATTATAACAATAATATTTCAATTTGAATAAAATATTAATTAGAAATTATTTAATTTATTATAAAATAAAACGCTGAGTTAATTTTAGATAAACCGGATATTAATTTTTCGGAAAAAATAAATAAAATAAACACAAAAATAATATTTCTTACTTGAAACTAATTATCTAAATTAATTGGACAAATGAATAATTAAATGATAAAACACATTTTAATTAACTAAGTCAAATAATTCACAATATATATTTTATTATTCACATAAATTTAATTGTTAAAGTGCTTGTTTCGATTTGCATTCATTTCTAGACATAGTAGTTGCAATATGCATTTGACGAATCTTATAGTGACCGTAGGCATAACTTTCATTACAATTGTACCAATACCTTTTATCGTCCAAACATTGGAGAGCTCGTTTTTCTGTCATGAAAGTATACAACTGATGATTGACACTTCCTATTCTTTTTTGTGGGATGCTCACTGTTCCACCATCAGTATACACTTTTTTATAGGCTTCATGTGTAAGATTAGAGTTTGTAAGTCTTATTCCTTTGGCTTTTAGAGTGTTTTTATCGCCTTGGAGTGAGTAGCACTTGGGTCGAAGAAACACCCATTCTTTATATTGATTTCCTTTATTCTCATCCTTAACTTTCCCGATTACAGAACAAATTTTATCAGAGAACAACGGATCGGTCACTGGATAATTTGAAGTATCTAGGAGCCCATCTTCAATCATTTTTGGATATAGTTGTAAGCGTAAATCTACATTTTTACACTCTAAAAAGAAGGAATCTGTGTCACCAGCTACGATATTAATTTGACAATTGAATTTTTCTCTATAACTCTGTAGTTCTTTATATTGAAATTGGTACATGCGAAGTTTGGATAAATCAAGTACGGTTTGTCCAATATACATTGGTCTATCTAAACACACAATTTCCTTATTGAGTATAACAGCAATGAGATCATCCGCAATCTTGATGCTACGACGAAACATAGGATGACTACAATAAGTTATCAATCTTTTGCTTTTGCTGCATAATCTCAAATTTATACGTTTCTTCAAGTTTTCCACAGTTTTACCGTATAAACTGTTGTTCTTTAACTTATAATAATCTCGCTGAAACGAATCCGTACTAGCTGCTCTCATTTTGGTATTGTAATCAATATATCCTTTGAAAATAGCCACTTGTTTGAATTCTACAGCACGATTAACTTTTGTGACTTTTGCGCCGTAACTCAACCACTCTGTCAAACTCTACCATTAACTACATAGTTTTTCTTAGGCTCATGAGTTAACAACAGCTTTTCAACTTTACTACCAGGTGGATAACAAAGCTCAGGAGCTATAGGTAAATCATCTAGCTTATCTTGTATACTATCAGGAATGACGATGTCAACCTCTAGAACATATCCACGATCTCCATCAAACTCATCCCCATTTGCACATCTTTCAACAATACCATTCATTTCAGTCTGATCATTTATCCATCTAAATTCCCCAACAGGAAGTTTTTGCGACAGCGCCCATCCATATAAATTATTAACATCTAGGTATGACATTTGTGTTGATTCATCAGCTTCAACATGATGTTTGTTGATAAATGTCATTCCACCACGAATACCAGCTTCAAATAAACGGTAAAGCTCTGGATCTTGAATAAGTTCTACCGGTTCAGGTAACTGTTTAATAGCTGATGCCCAACTTAATTCGGGTATGGAAACAAACGATAGAGCCTCAAGTCCATCTTCGTCAAATGTTTTTTCTCTGAAAGCTTCAAAAACATCGGCCAACAGAAAAACATCCAACTTGAGATATACGAGCATGTAATCTAGCAGTGTCTCACAGTTGTATTGTCGCCAGATTCGATTTGCATGTATATAATCTTCTTGACTAACTCCCTCCCAAATCGGTGGTAATTCTGTTATTGACTGTAAAACATCCATTGATGTAGCCATATCATAAGGAAAAATGGGTTTACAAGTCATCATCTGTGATTCGAAAACATCTGAGGTCAGTGGAAGACATGGTAAATTTCTTGATAAATTTGCCAAGCTGCTATTTAAAAATTGTAAAGAATCAATGAATCTAATTCTTCTGCCTTTCGATGTCGCTGTAAGTGTGAGAAACTTTTCTGTTGATTGAGGAATAACATTTAAATTCCAATCAGGGAATTTTCCAATTGCATATTTTAATATATGATGAATGTCATATCCACGAAGATTATGAAATACAACAGGTAAAGACGGATTGATTCTTCTAGCCAAGTTGCAATCTTGACATGCTGCTCCGAGATATTGACCAGTAAAATGATCATGATCTCGAACAGGTATATTGATAATCTTTTTACAAAGGTAGCAATGAGTTTGATTCGTAAATTCTTCCTGCTGTTCCCAAGTGAGTTCCATCATTTCCTTTGATCCATTAATTTTATACCACGGATAAACTATGTCTGTAGCTATATCATCCAATGCTTGTATGAACTGAATTATACAGTTTTCCCCAACAAATGTTTCATTTCGGATCGGACAACCTTGATGAAGAAGCACAAATTCAGATGCAATCGGCTCATGTTTTTGGAAGTGTTTGTCATCTAGAGGTAATATCGATTCAAAGTCCGCGTAGACAACAAACTGCTGTTTTATAGTTTTACTCCAGTCTTTAAATTCGATATATTTATTCTCTGGCATTGAGTATAGAGTCGTCCGCTCCACATTTTTCCTGCAAAGACCTATATGTCTTTCAAAAGCAGGACGTTTTCGAAACCCATGAAGACATGTATGACACCATTGTGATTGGATTCTGACTCCTTCTACTCTATCTCTGTAATTCAGCAGTCGATCGAGATTGGTTACAGCCAAAAAATGATAATTTAATTCTAAAATTTAGTTAATATTTTTAATGATTAAAGGAAATATTACCTTCTTCAATCAATAAGAGATATATCTGAGATCCCGTCGAAGTACTTCTATATACCAAGTCAACGAACGGATTCTTGAAAATATCATTAGTTTTTTGTTTAATTGGATCTTTATTATATTTGAGAACATTGATCGCTAGATTTGGATTCATTGCTTCAAATTGACAAATGTTAACCAACTTCATCGGAAACCATTCAAATTTCCATTTTAAGTCTTAAAAACAAAATTCAATGATTTATGACATTTATAAATATATATATTACCACTTAAATTATATTTGGTTGTTCTTTCTCTATCCGACGTATGTCATCATAACGTAATACGGCCAGTATGCTATATAAAAAGCAGAATTGATCATTATTTTGAACATTAACTAAAGCCTGGCAGTTTTTCAGGTAATTTGGCGTTTTAATGTAACTTGAACCTAAGTAAATATCTTGATTTATATATATAATAATGTAAATAAACTTACCAGATACATGTATTATGTCTGATAATTTAGTTAAAATCATAGTAACTTCTAATATTTTATGAATTCTCCACCCACTACTTTGTTGAGTGTATTTCTCCAACTTTTCTTTTAATTTTTCAATTCCATCATTAATAAATGAAGATGACATTGTAATTGCTTTATTCGACAAACACCATTTTTTAATTTCACCATCCTCTTTGATAAACTCTGCACAAAGTCCAAATTGGATTTTTACTGTCCCCATTCGTTGAATATGATCTTCTATTTCTTTGATGAGACAATCTGGAACAACAATGTCAGGAGAATTAATTGCAGATACATCGCTTGTCAATTCAACACGAGAACCATTTAAGTCAGACTCCCGACGTGGACACAATTGTATGTTAGAGTCTCCATTTCCGTAAAATATTGACTTTCGTTTTGTGGTGCCAGAGTTTTGTCTAACTATATTTATAATTAATATTAAACAACTTAAATAACATAACTTGTAACATATTCTTTAATCTGCTTAGGATCGTATGATGTATTCATTTTCGATTGTACTATAAAAAATTAATAATTGTTAATAGTAGAAAGAGTATTACTTTTAGTGATCATTCTGCTCTTCGTTTCTTCGAATCTTCTAAGATGGTGTCCGTGTTGTCGTACAAACATTAACCACCTACCTGGTGATATAATGAGACATTCCGGACATATGTAACCCGATAAGGTAGAGTCATTTATCTTGAAATATGATGATGTAACTGATTTACAGTTCTCCACATCTTCATGACTTTCGGCAATACAAAATTTATATAAAAAGCATCCGTTCACTAAAAGAAAATAATCATTAATATTAGATAGAGAATAAAAAATTATTCACTTATATAAGTTAAATTAAAAGTTTAAATGACAAACATTTGAAAAGTTACTGCTTATATATTACACATGATTACATTCTGACCAATCAAAATCAAGTAAGGGGTAGGAAAAATAAATATATTCTGACCAATCAAAATCAAGGAAGGGGTAGGAAAAATAAATGCATTACGTTGCAGTATTTTAAAACTTCAATATATTTTAAAACACATTTTGACGCTAAAGTTGACTTATTTAACATTTTCATAATAATTTAATAAAAATAATGTGATGAACCCACAAAGTAATATCATTTTTCATCAAATTGCAAAACAGTAATAACGTTTTCATAAAATTGTAACAAAATAATAACATATTTCAGATAAATTTTCAACAGTTGTAAAATATTTAAACAAATTGTAACAAGATTAGAAAATATTACAACAAAGTAGTAACATATTTCAGAAAATTTCAACAAAGTTGTAAAATATTTATCAAATTGTAACTAAAATAATAAAAATATTGCAACAAAGTAATAAAATAATGATATTAATTGGGACAAATCAATACATTATTTCGAAGACCGACAACAAATTAAAAAGAATATTGTAATAAATTGTGAAGTCTTTCAGTAAATTACAACAAAGTAATAACATATTTCGGAAATATTTCACCAGATGTAAAATATTTAAGCAAATTGTTATAAGATTATAAAAATATTGCAACAAAGTAATAAAATAATACAACATTTTAAACTCTAGATCAATCCATTTTATAGAAAATTAAATTTTATCTCTATAATATATGAATAAATATACAAGGAAATTACGTTAACTGTATGAAAAATACAAATTTATCGTAAAAAACATGTGTGTATTACACACAACATACAAGACATAATTTTTAATCAAGCTATTTTATAGAAAATTAAATTTTATCTATATAATATATGAATAAATATTCAAGGAAATTACGTTAACGTATAATAAATACAAATTTATCATAAAAACATGTGTGTATTACACAAAAAACAAGATACATAATTTCTAATCAATCCATTTTATAGAAAATTAAATTTTATCTATATATTATATGAATAAAATCCTAAGAAAATTACGTTAACTATATGAAAAATACAAATTTATCTTAAAAACATGTGTGTATTACACACAGAACAAGATACATAATTTCTAATCAATCCATTTTATAGAAAATTAAATTTTATCTATATATTATATGAATAAAATCCTAAGAAAATTACGTTAACTGTATGAAAAATACAAATTTATCGTAAAAAACATGTGTGTATTACACACAAAGCGACAAACTAAAATTGTAATTGAGCCATTTTATAGAAAATTAAATTTTATCTATATAATATATGAATAAAAATCCAAGAAAATTACGTTAACCGCGCGAAAAATACAAATTTATCGTAAAAACATGTGTGTATTACACACAAAGCGACAAACTAAAATTGTAATTGAGCCATTTTGTAGAGAATTAAATTCTGCCTATACATGGTTACACTTAAATCCCAATCGAACAAAGAGAAAAGAGAGAAAAAGAGAGAGAAAAAACAGTAGAGTAGGGTATTGTGTGGACCCGGGAACAAAGACATATGACGTCATCGATGACGTCACAAAGATATATGACGTCATAACCCCTACCCCCGGGGGAGAGGGGTTTTTTTTTTTTTTTTAAATTTTTTTTTTTTAAATTTTTTTTTTTTAAATTTTTTTTTTAAAAATTTTTTTTTAAATTATATTACGTTGCAGTATTTTAAAATTTATATTACGTTGCGGTATTTTAAAAATATATTACGTTGCGGTATTTTAAAATTATATTACGTTGCGGTATTTTAAAATTTATATTACGTTGCGGTATTTTAAAAATATATTACGTTGCGGTATTTTAAAATTTATATTACGTTGCGGTATTTTAAAATTTATATTACGTTGCGGTATTTTATAACTAAAATTTATTTTATTCACATCATTCGAAAGGTCTTGAAGAGATCTATGCAAAGGTTTCACCCGGGTCCACACAATACCCTACTCTACTGTTTTTTCTCTCTCTTTTTCTCTCTTTTCTCTTTGTTCGATTGGGATTTAAGTGTAACCATGTATAGGCAGAATTTAATTCTCTACAAAATGGCTCAATTACAATTTTAGTTTGTCGCTTTGTGTGTAATACACACATGTTTTTACGATAAATTTGTATTTTTCGCGCGGTTAACGTAATTTTCTTGGATTTTTATTCATATATTATATAGATAAAATTTAATTTTCTATAAAATGGCTCAATTACAATTTTAGTTTGTCGCTTTGTGTGTAATACACACATGTTTTTACGATAAATTTGTATTTTTCATACAGTTAACGTAATTTTCTTAGGATTTTATTCATATAATATATAGATAAAATTTAATTTTCTATAAAATGGATTGATTAGAAATTATGTATCTTGTTCTGTGTGTAATACACACATGTTTTTAAGATAAATTTGTATTTTTCATATAGTTAACGTAATTTTCTTAGGATTTTATTCATATAATATATAGATAAAATTTAATTTTCTATAAAATGGATTGATTAGAAATTATGTATCTTGTTTTTTGTGTAATACACACATGTTTTTATGATAAATTTGTATTTATTATACGTTAACGTAATTTCCTTGAATATTTATTCATATATTATATAGATAAAATTTAATTTTCTATAAAATAGCTTGATTAAAAATTATGTCTTGTATGTTGTGTGTAATACACACATGTTTTTTACGATAAATTTGTATTTTTCATACAGTTAACGTAATTTCCTTGTATATTTATTCATATATTATAGAGATAAAATTTAATTTTCTATAAAATGGATTGATCTAGAGTTTAAAATGTTGTATTATTTTATTACTTTGTTGCAATATTTTTATAATCTTATAACAATTTGCTTAAATATTTTACATCTGGTGAAATATTTCCGAAATATGTTATTACTTTGTTGTAATTTACTGAAAGACTTCACAATTTATTACAATATTCTTTTTAATTTGTTGTCGGTCTTCGAAATAATGTATTGATTTGTCCCAATTAATATCATTATTTTATTACTTTGTTGCAATATTTTTATTATTTTAGTTACAATTTGATAAATATTTTACAACTTTGTTGAAATTTTCTGAAATATGTTACTACTTTGTTGTAATATTTTCTAATCTTGTTACAATTTGTTTAAATATTTTACAACTGTTGAAAATTTATCTGAAATATGTTATTATTTTGTTACAATTTTATGAAAACGTTATTACTGTTTTGCAATTTGATGAAAAATGATATTACTTTGTGGGTTCATCACATTATTTTTATTAAATTATTATGAAAATGTTAAATAAGTCAACTTTAGCGTCAAAATGTGTTTTAAAATATATTGAAGTTTTAAAATACTGCAACGTAATGCATTTATTTTTCCTACCCCTTCCTTGATTTTGATTGGTCAGAATATATTTATTTTTCCTACCCCTTACTTGATTTTGATTGGTCAGAATGTAATCATGTGTAATATATAAGCAGTAACTTTTCAAATGTTTGTCATTTAAACTTTTAATTTAACTTATATAAGTGAATAATTTTTTATTCTCTATCTAATATTAATGATTATTTTCTTTTAGTGAACGGATGCTTTTTATATAAATTTTGTATTGCCGAAAGTCATGAAGATGTGGAGAACTGTAAATCAGTTACATCATCATATTTCAAGATAAATGACTCTACCTTATCGGGTTACATATGTCCGGAATGTCTCATTATATCACCAGGTAGGTGGTTAATGTTTGTACGACAACACGGACACCATCTTAGAAGATTCGAAGAAACGAAGAGCAGAATGATCACTAAAAGTAATACTCTTTCTACTATTAACAATTATTAATTTTTTATAGTACAATCGAAAATGAATACATCATACGATCCTAAGCAGATTAAAGAATATGTTACAAGTTATGTTATTTAAGTTGTTTAATATTAATTATAAATATAGTTAGACAAAACTCTGGCACCACAAAACGAAAGTCAATATTTTACGGAAATGGAGACTCTAACATACAATTGTGTCCACGTCGGGAGTCTGACTTAAATGGTTCTCGTGTTGAATTGACAAGCGATGTATCTGCAATTAATTCTCCTGACATTGTTGTTCCAGATTGTCTCATCAAAGAAATAGAAGATCATATTCAACGAATGGGGACAGTAAAAATCCAATTTGGACTTTGTGCAGAGTTTATCAAAGAGGATGGTGAAATTAAAAAATGGTGTTTGTCGAATAAAGCAATTACAATGTCATCTTCATTTATTAATGATGGAATTGAAAAATTAAAAGAAAAGTTGGAGAAATACACTCAACAAAGTAGTGGGTGGAGAATTCATAAAATATTAGAAGTTACTATGATTTTAACTAAATTATCAGACATAATACATGTATCTGGTAAGTTTATTTACATTATTATATATATAAATCAAGATATTTACTTAGGTTCAAGTTACATTAAAACGCCAAATTACCTGAAAAACTGCCAGGCTTTAGTTAATGTTCAAAATAATGATCAATTCTGCTTTTTATATAGCATACTGGCCGTATTACGTTATGATGACATACGTCGGATAGAGAAAGAACAACCAAATATAATTTAAGTGGTAATATATATATTTATAAATGTCATAAATCATTGAATTTTGTTTTTAAGACTTAAAATGGAAATTTGAATGGTTTCCGATGAAGTTGGTTAACATTTGTCAATTTGAAGCAATGAATCCAAATCTAGCGATCAATGTTCTCAAATATAATAAAGATCCAATTAAACAAAAAACTAATGATATTTTCAAGAATCCGTTCGTTGACTTGGTATATAGAAGTACTTCGACGGGATCTCAGATATATCTCTTATTGATTGAAGAAGGTAATATTTCCTTTAATCATTAAAAATATTAACTAAATTTTAGAATTAAATTATCATTTTTTGGCTGTAACCAATCTCGATCGACTGCTGAATTACAGAGATAGAGTAGAAGGAGTCAGAATCCAATCACAATGGTGTCATACATGTCTTCATGGGTTTCGAAAACGTCCTGCTTTTGAAAGACATATAGGTCTTTGCAGGAAAAATGTGGAGCGGACGACTCTATACTCAATGCCAGAGAATAAATATATCGAATTTAAAGACTGGAGTAAAACTATAAAACAGCAGTTTGTTGTCTACGCGGACTTTGAATCGATATTACCTCTAGATGACAAACACTTCCAAAAACATGAGCCGATTGCATCTGAATTTGTGCTTCTTCATCAAGGTTGTCCGATCCGAAATGAAACATTTGTTGGGGAAAACTGTATAATTCAGTTCATACAAGCATTGGATGATATAGCTACAGACATAGTTTATCCGTGGTATAAAATTAATGGATCAAAGGAAATGATGGAACTCACTTGGGAACAGCAGGAAGAATTTACGAATCAAACTCATTGCTACCTTTGTAAAAAGATTATCAATATACCTGTTCGAGATCATGATCATTTTACTGGTCAATATCTCGGAGCAGCATGTCAAGATTGCAACTTGGCTAGAAGAATCAATCCGTCTTTACCTGTTGTATTTCATAATCTTCGTGGATATGACATTCATCATATATTAAAATATGCAATTGGAAAATTCCCTGATTGGAATTTAAATGTTATTCCTCAATCAACAGAAAAGTTTCTCACACTTACAGCGACATCGAAAGGCAGAAGAATTAGATTCATTGATTCTTTACAATTTTTCAATAGCAGCTTGGCAAATTTATCAAGAAATTTACCATGTCTTCCACTGACCTCAGATGTTTTCGAATCACAGATGATGACTTGTAAACCCATTTTTTCCTTATGATATGGCTACATCAATGGATGTTTTACAGTCAATAACAGAATTACCACCGATTTGGGAGGGAGTTAGTCAAGAAGATTATATACATGCAAATCGAATCTGGCGACAATACAACTGTGAGACACTGCTAGATTACATGCTCGTATATCTCAAGTTGGATGTTTTTCTGTTGGCCGATGTTTTTGAAGCTTTCAGAGAAAAAACATTTGACGAAGATGGACTTGAGGCTCTATCGTTTGTTTCCATACCCGAATTAAGTTGGGCATCAGCTATTAAACAGTTACCTGAACCGGTAGAACTTATTCAAGATCCAGAGCTTTACCGTTTATTTGAAGCTGGTATTCGTGGTGGAATGACATTTATCAACAAACATCATGTTGAAGCTGATGAATCAACACAAATGTCATACCTAGATGTTAATAATTTATATGGATGGGCGCTGTCGCAAAAACTTCCTGTTGGGGAATTTAGATGGATAAATGATCAGACTGAAATGAATGGTATTGTTGAAAGATGTGCAAATGGGGATGAGTTTGATGGAGATCGTGGATATGTTCTAGAGGTTGACATCGTCATTCCTGATAGTATACAAGATAAGCTAGATGATTTACCTATAGCTCCTGAGCTTTGTTATCCACCTGGTAGTAAAGTTGAAAAGCTGTTGTTAACTCATGAGCCTAAGAAAAACTATGTAGTTAATGGTAGAGTTTTGACAGAGTGGTTGAGTTACGGCGCAAAAGTCACAAAAGTTAATCGTGCTGTAGAATTCAAACAAGTGGCTATTTTCAAAGGATATATTGATTACAATACCAAAATGAGAGCAGCTAGTACGGATTCGTTTCAGCGAGATTATTATAAGTTAAAGAACAACAGTTTATACGGTAAAACTGTGGAAAACTTGAAGAAACGTATAAATTTGAGATTATGCAGCAAAAGCAAAAGATTGATAACTTATTGTAGTCATCCTATGTTTCGTCGTAGCATCAAGATTGCGGATGATCTCATTGCTGTTATACTCAATAAGGAAATTGTGTGTTTAGATAGACCAATGTATATTGGACAAACCGTACTTGATTTATCCAAACTTCGCATGTACCAATTTCAATATAAAGAACTACAGAGTTATAGAGAAAAATTCAATTGTCAAATTAATATCGTAGCTGGTGACACAGATTCCTTCTTTTTAGAGTGTAAAAATGTAGATTTACGCTTACAACTATATCCAAAAATGATTGAAGATGGGCTCCTAGATACTTCAAATTATCCAGTGACCGATCCGTTGTTCTCTGATAAAATTTGTTCTGTAATCGGGAAAGTTAAGGATGAGAATAAAGGAAATCAATATAAAGAATGGGTGTTTCTTCGACCCAAGTGCTACTCACTCCAAGGCGATAAAAACACTCTAAAAGCCAAAGGAATAAGACTTACAAACTCTAATCTTACACATGAAGCCTATAAAAAAGTGTATACTGATGGTGGAACAGTGAGCATCCCACAAAAAAGAATAGGAAGTGTCAATCATCAGTTGTATACTTTCATGACAGAAAAACGAGCTCTCCAATGTTTGGACGATAAAAGGTATTGGTACAATTGTAATGAAAGTTATGCCTACGGTCACTATAAGATTCGTCAAATGCATATTGCAACTACTATGTCTAGAAATGAATGCAAATCGAAACAAGCACTTTAACAATTAAATTTATGTGAATAATAAAATATATATTGTGAATTATTTGACTTAGTTAATTAAAATGTGTTTTATCATTTAATTATTCATTTGTCCAATTAATTTAGATAATTAGTTTCAAGTAAGAAATATTATTTTTGTGTTTATTTTATTTATTTTTTCCGAAAAATTAATATCCGGTTTATCTAAAATTAACTCAGCGTTTTATTTTATAATAAATTAAATAATTTCTAATTAATATTTTATTCAAATTGAAATATTATTGTTATAATTTACCTCTTGTTAGAATATAATGTAAATGTAAAATTAAAAAAAAAAATAATAATAATAATAATAATAATAATAATAATAATAAATAAATAAATAAAATAATACTAAAATAAAAACATAATAAAATAATTAATTAAGAAAATTAAAAATAAAAAAAAAATAAATAAATAAATAAATAGAAGTAATTAAATAAAAATAAAAAATAAATTAATTAATTAAAAAAAAAATAAATAAATAAATAAATAAAAAATAATAATAATAATAATAATAATTAAATAGCGTAAGTAATTAAAATAAAATATTAATAAACTAATAAATTAATTAAATGTAATAAATTAAAATAAAACATAATAAAATAATTAATTAATAAAATTAAAATGAAAAAATTAAAAAGAAGTAATTAAATAAAATGTTAATTTAAAAAAAAAAATAAATAAATAAATGATTCGATTGGTCTATATTTGATCTTGATATTCCATGACCTTGAAAGTGCGCTGGAGTCCTCATTATATGCTACTTTCATTTGTTTTCCTTTTCCTGTAGGGCTGCTTTTCGTTTGTTTTCTCTTCAATTTTGAGGTTTCCTGTCTGTCCTTATTTCCGATTTTCATGTTTCTGGTAGTTTGTTGGTCAATCCAGAACTCCCACTCTAAGGTAGGAATTTTCAAGGCCAATCGGCATGTACACTGACTTCTTCCACGAGCACCATCATTAAAACATTTGCAGCAACATATGTCAAACAATTTGGAAAACGAGCTTAACTTATCTTGAAATTTGGCAGATGACCTCTTGCATACTGGATACTTCTCTAATTCACGCACTTTTGATATTAGTCGCTTGACACGAACCACAATACTACTGAACTCAACAGTTGGGATACTTGCCTTCATATAAATTTCCTTCACCTTATTTGCGAGAAGAGTTGCTTGTTCGTTAAAGCCAGTATGAAATTGCGTACATTTCTCATTGTAACAGTAATCACGAAACACATCTTCACAAGTAGGTAATTGGTTTCTGGGTAGTTCACAAGTTTGACCAAACAGACAATGACGTGATTTACTTCTTGTTTTGCGAAATTGCTTATTTCTCTGTCCCTTCATAACTGCTCTTCTGTACTCAGCTCTGGCAAAATAAAAGTGAATATTAAGTTAACTTTTTTAATTATGTCCAGCAAACACTTGACATCCAATCGAAACAAATTAAATTATCTGAGTTTAGACTGACTAGTAGTATCCATGTGGATTATGTGTTGACTGTAGTGTGTGTGTTAGTATTGTTCAGAAGAAATTGTCTTTGTGAGTGCTTGTGTGAAGGTGCTTCCGTGAATTAACCTCTCTATACATGCACGCGTTAGCTTGGACTTGTGAATAGAGCATGTCAAAAATGGTCTTTCTGCAAGCGTGTGACTGCTTGCAGGATGAATTTACAATGGCACATGTGCGAGCATTTTTACTGGGATAGTACTAATACATACAAACAAAAGTTGGGACCTGTAAACCCTTTTAAACAGCAGTCTTTTGCAGGGATATTTCATTTTCTAGCATAAGCACAACTTTTTAGGCATGTTTGGAGAAAAAAAAAATTTTCGACCCACCCTAATGTACACTATCAGTGTCGATTTTTGGCTTATAGTGGTTGACTCATCATTCTTATTCTGAAATCTTATTCTTTGATTTCACGACTTCTTCAATCATTTTTTCTTCATTTTTTTACATATATGATTGACAATATTAATGCATGCGTTTGTAGAATGAAGAATTTGACCCATTTCAACTTCGTTCATTTCTCGTAGATCAATTTCCATTTCAAAGTTATTCAAGGATTGATTTCCTTTTGCTACTTTATATGTAGTTCGAAAAATGTTTGCTGTTACAATTTTCTCGCACTTTTGAGTCTTTAAAATAATGTTCTCGAAAGTCTTCTTTTCAGCTTTTGCAATCATCTTTAACGCAGTTTGATGTCTAGTAGATTCTTTGTGATCAAAATTTTTCTTTCGCAGCGACCTCAGCTGTTTGCTTTCAATCTTCGCCATAATAAGATATTTCATTATTCGTCCATTCTTGAGATATTTTTTTATACAAAAAAATTTTTATACAAATCATTTTTTATACAAACGCCGTTGTTTCATAAAATTTCCATTTTGTCGTTCATTAACAATAACGGTAGTTAAAGAGTTTAGTTTTTTATCAATGAAGTTTAAATGCTAGAATTGTAATAAAATATTTTAGTTTTAACTATTAATTTTTATACTTAATTAAAATTTTTAAGTCAATTAATTAACACCGCCAACAAAATAATCTTTAATTCCCTCTTTTAAGTATTTTTAAATTGTAAAAATTTCTAAAAATTTTATTATAATTAAAAAAAATTTCAAATCATTTAATATCTGATTATAATATTTTATTCCCATACTATATTTCAGGAAAATATAAAATTGTTTGAGAATTTTAAATCACTTTAAAAATTCATTTAAAACATTATTTTTGTTGTGAGAAGTTCCTGTTTAAATACAAAAATAATATTTCTCTTATTTTGAAACTTAAGAAATTTTTAAGTTTTTTATTCTTTTATTAGAAATTAAATTACATTTAAAAATTACTGATTTTTTCTTTATAACATATGAGAATTGATATAAAATTTTTATGAAATTTTTGGGATTTTTAAAATTTTTCTTAATAAATTTCATAAAATTTTCAAAAAAAATTAATGGATGTTTTTAATTAACATTTTACTGCATCATTTTACTTTCCAAAGATTGATAAAATATCATAATGAATTATTATTTTTTATCAATATATTTGTGTTTTGCAGAAACTCGGAAATTCAATTTATGCAAATGTTCGAATTACACAAAATTCATTTAAACTAATTAATTATATTAGAATAAGAAATTAATAAATTTCCGGTAATATAATGGAAAGGACAAAAATAAATAAATGACAAATAATTTTTACATAATGTGTCGTCCTAAGGTTAAAAGAAAAACAAAAAAAATTATAGTAGGAACCAGGGCCGCGCCAAGGTGTGTTGGTGCCGGGGGGGGCAGCCAAAATTTGCCGCCCCCTCCCCCAATAAGTAAAAAAAATCTTAAGCAAATATTTTTCATAATAAAACAAAGAAATTATTATTTTTCATATATTTGCAAAAAACTTAAAAAAAACAACATTTGGAACCATAACAATAATATATATGTATTAAACAAAAAGCAAAAAGACATTTTACCAACACTAAATTTTACTTAAAAATTAACTTGTCTCACTTTTTTGAATGCAAATTCATTAATTAGATCAGAAGTGTCTTAATCTGCTGCTATTTCTTTTTCGATGCTGATCAAACTTAGGTTTGTTAATCGTTCTTGTGACATAGTAGACCTTAGATAATTTTTTATCAGTTTAAGTTTAGAAAAGCTTCTTTCTCCAGCAGCTACTGTCACTGGTATTGTCAAAAATACTCTTAATGATATTGAGATATTGGGAAACATTGGAGTAAGGTCATTTGTAAACATATAATTCAAAACAGATATTGCATTCATGCCGGGCTTAATATATGTCAAAAGAATTTCAATTTCATCACATAAATCTAAAGCATTAATATCGGATTCATTTCGTCCATTATCTGTCAGTTTGATTTGCAAATCCATGCAATATTTTATTCTAGTGTTTCGACTAAGTTCCTGCATTGAATAAATATCATTAAGAAACTGGAAAGTATCATTATGAGCAGTCATTTGTTCAAATCTTTCCTCTATTTTGGAAATTGATGTATCTAAAATGGTGAAATAAAAATTTACTCTAAAATTTTCTAATGGAACTTCAGGATTTTCGTCTACATTTTCATACATGAACATTCTCTTCTTTTAACAATGTCTTATAACATCAACAGCTGGGAACTCAGTTTCACAATCAATCTCCTGTGCAATCTTTTGAGCTTCATTTAACATATTTTTAAAATTATCATCCGATCTATATTCTTGTAAGTAATTATGAAGATCTTTCAGCATTTCAATTGCAGTTAGCATAACCAAATAATTACCAAATAATACCAAATAATTATAGAACATATAAATTTGTATGACTTAATTTTTTTTGAGAGATTTAGCCATATTTTTGGTATTAGCATCTCTAGATGAATCATTAAATAAAGCAAATAATGCGTCATAAATTGATTTTCAAATTATACCTTAAAACTTTTATAGTGTCGATTCTACTTTCCAACCTTGTTTCAGACACTGGTTTCACGGTCATAGAAGGACACTCTTTCATTAAAATGTGCCAACGATGAGTTTATGAAGAAAATAACACATAAATTTCTTGAATTAAAGAAAAAAGTTTGTAATTTCAAGAGACGCCTTAGCGTCATCATTAAATACTAAATTTAGACTATGTGCAGCACATGGTACGTAGAAATTTAAATCCAAAATAATTTTTGGAGACCAATATGTTTTCCTTTCATATTAGCTCCGATATCGTAGCCTTGACCACGTATATCGTAAATGCTAATATATTCTTGATTTAAAAAGTCTATTACAAATCTGGTTAGACCTTCTCCTGTAGAGTCTAATATAGGGCAAAACCCTAATAAATGTTCTCTAATTTCAATTTTTTTGTTAACACCATTTAAATGAACAAATCGCACAATAATAGTTATTTGTTCCTGGTGGCTAATATCGGGAATGCAATCTAATATTATTGAATAATATTTGCACAATTTTAGTAAAGTAATTATTTCTGTTTTAATTTTTCTTCCTATTAAAAATATTAACTCATTTTGAATTTTTTCACCTAGATAATGTGGAATTTTATTTTCATTATTTTGAACGCGGTTTAAATGTTCAGCCATGACACCATCAAATTTTGCAAATGTTTCCATTAATTTTAAAAAGTTCCCATTATGGGCATCGTAAAATTTTTTAACTGTTCCTCTAAATGCTAAATTTTGTCCCGCTAAATACTGAACACCATGAATAATTCGTTCTATGACTAATCTGCCATCTCTTTTATTCTAAATTAATTAGTTTTTCATTCATTGAATCAATAGTTTTATTTTTACTTGTTAATTTATTTAAATCAATAACAGATTTAAAACTAATCAAATGAACTTTACTTTTTTCATGTCTCTCTATGGCTTGTGATAAGTGTCTCCAATCACAATACCCATTTTCATTATTAAATGCGTTATCATTATTTGTAAATAATTTACAATAAAAACAGTATACTAAATTTTTGGATATAGAATAAACTAGCCAATTTCTATTGATTTTTTCTCTATTACTTAAAGTTTTAATGTAGTAAGTCTCCGCAAAAGATCTTTTATCATTTATCGGAAAGTTAAAGTTTTTAATTTGTTTTGGTCCTATTGCTATAACATTCTTACTTCGTCTGTTATTTTAGGCCATAGACCTGGATCATCTAAATCTAATTGAATTATATTTGAGACGTCTTTACTTTTATTTTTGCCAGAAATAGATTCTGGTTCCTCATCTTCGGTTGTGTTGATTTGACTTGACACTTCGATATCCAATTGTGAAGATATTTCCTCCATTTCCATTGATGTAGATGACAAACTGCTTCCCCATCCGTCATTCCCAGAGATATCATCTTCATATTGTCCACATGAAAAATTTGACGATTTCTCTTCAGATTCAGCAGGCGTTAGTAGTAGGATGTGTCACCTCCAGGACATGTCACATCCAGGACAGGTCAAGGTCAAATTTTTTAAGGTCAAGGTCGAATTTTTAAAGGTCAAGGTCAAATTTTTTAAGGTCAAGGTCAAATTTTTTTTTTTTAAAGGACTAGATATTAATGAAAATTAATTTTACTCTCTTTATTCATATTTATATAATATTCTAAAGACTACCACAGTCTTAAACAAGTGGGTCAAAGGCAATTATTTATAAATTGATAATTATTATTTAATATCTATGCAATCGAATTTATTCATTGATTTTTGGTTGCAAACTCCATTTGAATATAATCTTATAACAATATGAAATAATAATAATAATTTACTGATATCATTCACACGTGATTTAGTAACAGTTCATAGTGCAAATCATGTGAATTTCCGTTGATGTAATCGATTATTAACGCATAATTTCATACCACATGTTATCCCTTCAAATATTTTAATCAATAATAATTCAGTATTTTTCCGATAGTAATAATAATAATAATAATAATAATAATAATAAAATTTTTACAAATAATTACTATTATTATTATAAGAACTTTTATTTCTTCCAATTTCACCACTGATTATAATATCCATTGAATTGAAAAGAGACTTTGAAGATTATAAATCAGTAATATATCGATGTTTGTTGACTCTCACAAATTGTCGGCACTGCCTTGTTAAGTGAATTTGATCATTATTACATTAAATATTTATTGTTGGATAATTACATTTAAAAGGTTCAACCAATTTCATAAATCAGCTTTGAATCACTTTAATATAAATCTTCATAAGAAATTACTTTATTATTATTATTATTATTATTATTATTATTATTATTATTATTATTATTATTATTATTATTATTATTAATATTTACATCAACTCAAATTTAACAAGGTTAGTCACACAAATCGAATTCTGAAATCAAACAAATGCATTTAATAAAAATTAAAATCATCGACATACACAACCGCCGCCCGCCCGCCGCCCGCCCCGAAGGGGCTGGCGCGGTAGTTTGTAAATTTGGTTTAGTTTGAATATTATTATTATTTGATACATAGTTTTATTATTTACAATATTCAAAGTATTAATAACAAAGGTAAAGAAATAAATGTTTATTAAATGTATATAGTATGATACTCATTAATATACATTGAACATGCTTTACATTTGCGAACATTTGAATCATGGCATTTAGAACATACAATTACATGTCCGCAAGGTAAAAACAAAACCGATACTTGATTTTCTTTACAAATGTAACAAGTTAAATACATTTTCCTACAATAATTGAGTTTTTTCCTTAGCTTATTTTCAATCAATTCGGATTTCGATATCCATTCATAAATCAATCTACTACTATATCCTGGTTCATTATCTACTATTGCTTTGTCTAAATGCATCAAATAAATCGATAACTTCAAAATGCATTTATTGTAATTAAATAAATCAATCAAATATCCAATGGAGGAATGTTTGAAAATTTCTAAAATTTTTATGGTTTCCTTTTCAGTGAGAGTATCATAATTGTTCATAAAATCTTCAACGGTGCAGTTTAAAAACTTGAATGATCTCGTGGTCATCAGTAATTTCTTAATAAATTTATGAAAATACTTATATTCTGCACACATTTATAAGAGATACATTAAAACAACTCATTTATTAAACAAGAAAATAATTTAAAATCAATAATGGTAATTTTAAGGATTGTCTTCGATAGATTTTATTGAATAATGGTTCATTAAAAAGGTCTTGAAGAGCTCTATCCAATGGTTATATATTTGAAGATATAATGTTTGTACACAATATAGTAAGTATTATTATTTTTATTATTATTATTATTATTATTATTATTATTATTATTATTATTATTATTATTATTTATTATTATTTTTATTATTATTTTTATTAACAAACTACATTCTAATAAAATACTTTTACACATCAAATTATTAAAAAAAAAATCAAAGAAATAAAACCGATAATTATAAAACGAAAAAGAGACTTTACAATAATTTCTATTTTACAAAAATTCAAACAAGTCCTATCACAGAATTAAATTAATCTTGTAGATGTTGATTGATGAGATCGGGATCTGCTCCTGATTGAATATCATTATCGTCATCATCAATGACATCAACCCCTAAATAATGACCATATGCAAAACTAGAGTTTTTCTCTACCCAAGCTCTTTTATCATCATGATTAGTTAAAGCAATCTTTGAGTTTTTAAAGGTAAAAAGCTGATGATTTCGGGTTCCAATTCTAGTCTGAGGTACAGAAATAACTGTGTTGTTGTTGTAACAGTCTAAATAGGATTGATGTTTTATATCTGTACCTGGTAATTTTACGCCCTTAGCTCTCAGTAGATTTATTTCCTAAAAGACTGTAGCACGTTGGTCGCAAGAAAACCCACTCACTATATCCTACACCCTTACTCTCATCCTTAAACTTTCCTATAACTGAGTCGAGTCTCCTAGAATATAAAGGATGAGAGGGATCATAATTTGAGGTGTCTAACAAGTCATCCGAAATCATCGCTGGCAAAAGAACGTCAAGCTTTACATTTTTGACCTCTAAGAAGAAACTATCGGTATCACCCGCAACTATATTTATATCACAGTTAAACTGACTCCTATATTTTGCTAATTCTATGTACTGTAATTGATACATCCTTAGTTTGGATAAATCCAGTACTGATTGTCCGATGTAGCTGGGTCTATCCAAACATATAGACTCCTTATTGAGATGTACACCAAAAAGATCATCATCAATTTTGATGGTTTTTCTAAATGATGGTTTTGATGAATATGCAATTAATTTTTCCGCGGAATTACATAGTCGTAAATTTAATCTCTTCTTAAGGTTTTCAACGGATTTACCGTACAAGCTATTATTATACAATTTGAATAAATCTCTGTACAGTTCACTGCTTGCTTCAGCTCTTAGCTGTGTATTTTTATTTATATAATTTTTAAAAATCAGTGCTTGCTTGAATTTTATAGCCCTATGGATGTGTACAACTTTGGCACCAAGAGACAAATAAAGCTTGAGAAGCCTCCAATGAAGAACATGGTTCTTCTTTGGCCAATGCGTGAGCATCAACTTCTCAACTTTCGAACCAGGCGGGCACATTTTCTCAGGAGCAAGAGGAAAGTCATTTAAAAAATCATGAAAAATTTCTGGAATATCTATATCCACTTCTATGGTATAACCATAGGGAAGGATTTCAATGTCAGCATTCATGCACTCAAGCAATACATCATTCAATCCATCATACACCCAAGTGAAATCAGCAAAAGGAAGATTTTGGCTAAGAGCCCAACCATACAGATTATTTATATCAATATATAATAATTCTGTATTATCAGAAGCAGCAACGTAATGTTTGTTAACAAATGTTAACCCACCACGTATTCCTCCTTCGTAAAAATTGAACATTTCCATTTCCTGTAAAAGTTCTATAGGCTCAGTTAATGTCATAAGCGCTGAGGCCCATGACATACCCGGAATACCATAAAAGTTTAGAGGTTCTAGACCATTGTATGCAATGGCCTTGGCACGGAATTGTTGGAAATAGTCCGCAAGGAGGAATAAATCCAGTGTTTGATAAGTTAACATATAGTCAGCCAATTTAGTACAACGTTGTTGAGTCCAAATAAGTTGAGCCTTAGCATACTCATCTTCAGTAACACCAGACCAAATAGGAGGCAATTCATAAGTGGTTTCAAGTACATCCAAATCAGTCGCATAATCATAAGGAAATATGGCTTTAGCATCTATTATTAGCCTATCAAAAACCGACGAAGTCAAAGGAAGATCAGTTAGAGTTTTTACAGCCTTAGCCAAAGAACAATTAACAAATTGTATGCTGTCGATAAAACGAACAGCTAATTTTTTAATGTGAACAATCATCGAGATAAATTTCTCTGTGCTTGTGGGTATTATATCCAAATTCCAAGAAGGAAAGCCATTGAGACCATATTTTAAAATATGGTGTAAGTCGTAGCCTCGTAAAAGATTTGAATTGTCGTTCCTCAGCAAAAGTCATATGTCCTAACCGTTTTTTCCCTTCAAGCTCAAAATAAGGTAGGACAATTGTGACAGCAATTTGCTCTACTTTTTTAAGAAATTGAGGTATACAATCAAGACCATAAAACTCGTAATACGATTTTCTATTGTTAAGATTATTTATTAATAAAAGACCTGCTGAAATAGGTAAATGTATTTGATGATGTTTAACATCTTTAGGTAAAACCGATTCAAAATCGGCATAAATAACAAAGGGTGGGATGATTCTCTTTGAATGATTTTGAAACACTAAATATTTATTTTCGGGTAAAGTGTAAAGGGTTGTACCCGTTTGATTTTTACTGCATAGGGCCACATGTTTAGTGAAAGCATTGTCCATTCGAAAACCGTTAAGACAATGTGGGCACCATTTGCATCTTATTTGAATACTACAGTCATTATTACGATGGCAGTTCATTAAACGTGTAATGTTGGTCACTGCGGTGTAATGATAATTATCCTTATTTTCCAAGAGTAATAAATAAATTGGAGTACCGCCAGTAACCGTTGATCTGTGAATTATACTTAAGTGGGGGTGTTTAAAAACGTAGTCATTAGGAACCTGATCATCGTCAACTATCACAGTAGGGGTATAAGCCAGAACATTTATGGCGAGATTTAAGTCTAAATTTTTCTTTTCGAATTTAGGTATATTACACAATTTCATCGGACAATCCGTGACTTCATTGTAATTAAGAATATTTAAAAGATTTTCATATTTTGAAACTCTTTCAGGGTGGCTACCTATTTCATCTTTTTTCAAGAGCGCGAGAATACTATATAGAAAACACTTATGATCCTTATTTTTAACATTTATAATTGCTCCTTTAGATTTCAAATCTGCAGGTGTACGAATGTAACTATGGCCAGATAGGCGACAAATAGGAGCAAATTTAGTCAGAATGAAATCAATCTCTAAGATATTAATTACTCTCCAGCCACTACCTAAATAGGTAAACTTTTCAATTTTTTCGTTTAACTTATTAACCCCCTCAATTAAAAAGTTATCCGAAAAGATCTCGGCTTTATTTGAAAAGTAGTTGTCACGGATTTCCCCATCTTTTTCAAATCTTATAAGAATAGCGAATTGAATTTTGACGCTACACATGTTATTTATTTCAGATGTTAACTTTTCAGTGATCCTATCCGTTATTATAATTTTAATTAATTGTGAATCGGCAATATCAAATCGAATAGTTCGAATGGCGCCATTTAAATTTGATTCTATTATCGGCTCAATCGCTAAAGATGATCCACCTATTTGATTTATAGTATTTATAGTATTATCATTATTTATATTTTCATTTATAGTATTTATAGTATTAATATTATCATTTATAATATCATGATTTATAGTATATATAATATTATTAAATTCGTCATCACTGAGTAGAATGACTTCATTTTTAATAATTTCGTCGTCACTGATCTCAATGACTTCAGTTTTTATAATTTTATTTTAATTTTAGACACCCTATGTTCAGCAGGTCTTTTATTAGATTTCTTTTTTGTGTTATTATTTAAAATATTTACAATTTCAATGTTATTCTTATTTATTATTTTAAACAGTTCTTTTTTATTTGTTTTGAAAGAATTTAAGTGCTGAGAATGTTGACTATAAAATTCCTTATACCTTACACTCTGGGAAGTTTTGCATATGGGGCAAATAAAAAAGTTGATGCCATTAAAAGGTTGGCGATAATATTTCTTCATATTTTTGTGGCATATCAAACTATGACCGATTGACGATACACAGTATCGTGGGTATAATCGACCTGATAAATTATAAATATATATCAAATATATTTATAAATTATTGAAAAAATATTAATCATAAAAAGTGTATTCATAATGTAATTTTATTGAAGAGTTATTGCAATGTTTTTATTCAATATTATTATCATGTATTTATTGATATTTATGTGGGGCATTTATTTTTCTATTTTAAACATTAATTTATCATGACTCCCATTTCGATAGTTAGTTTGAATATCGAAATAAACAAACAATTTGTTTTTGATATTTTTATATTTAATTATTTTGGGTACTTACTTTATAATTATATATCTGACAGTAATATGACAATTATAAGTGACAATTATATATATATATATATATATATATATATATATATATATATATATATATATATATATATATATATATATATATATAATAATAATAATAATAATAATAATAATAATAATAATAATAATAAATTTGTGCTAATATCGATAAATTTATTTTGGACAAAGTTCGTTATTTTCTCTATTTGATTCTCATCGTTTCATTTCTAATTTCATGTCAAAAACTTAGTATTATTATTATTATTATTATTATTATTATTATTATTATTATTATTATTATTATATATTACTGATTTTTGTTTAGAAACTATACTAAAAATTTTGATTGATAAAATTGAAGATTTTTATCCGAATTTGAACAATTCCTTAATGTATTGTGCTCCAGAAGTTGTGTTTTACAAAATTTATGAAATAACTGGAATAAATGTAATAGATTTAATTCATATGGATCATGCTACGATTACATGTTATACCGATGATGTTGAAAATTGTGATTTTTGTAAAAATAATATGCAGAATACTTGTGGGGATGATAGTTGTACATGTTTTGTAAATCTACAGAAACGAGAAATAATTCATGAATTACTTGTAGAATTGCGAAAAAATGTATTGTTGTAATAAAATATAATTATATTTGTTTTGTGATAACCTTAACTAACCTATAATATTTCTTTGTGTACAATAAATCATTTCAGACTTTGTTATTTAGCATAAAATGAACTAGTTGATCACGTTTTGATCATGCCTGTCACTTGAAACTTGTTTACAATGAAATTAGTATAAAATATCTGGTTCAAATTATTAAATATTATAACTACAAATGGATAATCAAATTACAGGTTTGTTGTCGTTTACACATATTCCATTTATTAGTTTTTTAATCTAGGAGTTTTGAAGAGACAAAATGCAGATGCCGCTCAGGAATTCTGAAAACGGAAATTTAAAGAAGCGACATTATCCTCGGAAACCTTGGTCAATGTTCGAGTGGATACAAAAAAGCCAGTCGAATTCATGCAATACAAACTAAATTATTTGTATTGTCCAATTTCCTATACATTTAAGGTAAGTTTCTATAAATTATTTTGGATTTTATTATTATTATTTATTGTTAGGAACCAGTAACTCTGGAAAAATGTTTCTACAATGTGAGACTTTCCAAAATCAAGTTTCACGATAAGATGCTACTGGGACAATTATTTCAGACGATCAATGAAAATATTGAATTTGATGATGAAGATATGTTCATTGGAAACGATTTGGATATGATTCCCAATGGTGGTAAGATGAGCAAAATAACCTGCATGGTTACCATATTAATTCAAGGGTATAATGTAAGCAGAGACCGAATCAAACCAATTTGGAAAATTATAAAAGCCGAACATAAGTTTGAAGAGGAACATTGTTCATGTTAAATTTATTTAATACATCTTTATTAGTGTTTTGGTGTTTTTAAATCATTGAAAATAACTAAAGTTTCAAATTTATTAATCTTCAATACAATCTCTTTTCATTATATTTTCAACAATATGATCAATACAATTAGTAGAAACAATAGATTCATCTTCTTTAGATTCATTTGGTAATTTATCTGTTGTAGAATTCTCAATACATGACTTAAGTTCTTCACTAGGCAAATCAGTATATTCATCTTCTTGCTGGGAAATATTTTTCAGATTCATATGACATATCGTCTTCATTAATTTCATCGTCCTGAATACGGCCATTTTAATTTCTCTGGAACATTCATAAATTCTCTAATTTTTACATTAGATATTTCCTCTAATTTTTCAATCAAAAAGTTGATTATATATGCTAAATAAAAAAAAGAATTAATAAACATAAAATTCATATTTTACCTTTTTCCGACATGATTGAAAATAATTAAAATGAAAAATAATTATGTTTATACTATTATTCAAAGGCAACAAGATGATCGATAGATAGATTATAAGAAAATTAGATATTTCAACACGATACATATAATAAAAAGATAAGCAAACTTGCAATGATATTTAACGTTTCAGTTTTTACATTTTTAAAATATTTATTTCAATTATTTCGACAACACAAAAAGTGCCAATTTTTTACTAATTAATTTTCAGCCTAACTACAACTTTTCACAAAAATCCAAAAAAAAATGAGACCTTTTTAATGAACCATTATTCAATATAATCTATCGAAGGTAATCCTTAAAATTCCAATTTAAAATGTTCGCAAATGTAAAGCATGTTCAATGTATATTAATGAGTATCATACTATAAACATTTATTTCTTTACCTTTGTTATTAATACTTTGAATATTGTAAATAATAAAACTATGTTTCAAATAATAATAATATTCAAACTAAACCAAATTTACAAACTACCACCCAGCCCCTTCGGGGCGGGCGGCGGGCGGGCGAGCAGGCGGCGGTTGTGTATGTCGATGATTTTAATTTTTATTAAATGCATTTGTTTGATTTCAGAATTCGATTTGTGTGACTAACCTTGTTAAATTTGAGTTGATGTAAATATTAATAATAATAATAATAATAATAATAATAATAATAATAATAATAATAATAATAATAATAATAATAATAATAATAAAGTAATTTCTTATGAAGATTTATATTAAAGTGATTCAAAGCTGATTTATGAAATTGGTTGAACCTTTTAAATGTAATTATCCAACAATAAATATTTAATGTAATAATGATCAAATTCACTTAACAAGGCAGTGCCGACAATTTGTGAGATTCAACAAACATCGATATATTACTGATTTATAATCTTCAAAGTCTCTTTTCAATTCAATGGATATTATAATCAGTGGTGAAATTGGAAGAAATAAAAGTTCTTATAATAATAATAGTAATTATTTGTAAAAATTTTATTATTATTATTATTATTATTATTATTATTATTATTATTATTATTACTATCGGAAAAATACTGAATTATTATTGATTAAAATATTTGAAGGGATAACATGTGGTATGAAATTATGCGTTAATAATCGATTACATCAACGGAAATTCACATGATTTGCACTATGAATTGTTACTAAATCACGTGTGAATGATATCAGTAAATTATTATTATTATTTCATATTGTTATAAGATTATATTCAAATGGAGTTTGCAACCAAAAATCAATGAATAAATTCGATTGCATAGATATTAAATAATAATTATCAATTTATAAATAATTGCCTTTGACCCACTTGTTTAAGACTGTGGTAGTCTTTAGAATATTATATAAATATGAATAAAGAGAGTAAAATTAATTTTCATTAATATGTAGTCCTTTAAAATAAAAAAAAATTTTGACCTTGACCTTAAAAATTTTGACCTTGACCTTAAAAAATTTGACCTTGGCCTTAAAAAATTTGACCTTGACCTTAAAAATTTTGACCTTGACCTGTCCTGGATGTGACATGTCCTGGAGGTGACACATCCTACTACTGGCGTTGAATTACTTGAGGAAGGAACTGGTTGAAAAAAGCGTGCAATTGAAGTACATCCTATCTTGATTTTTTCTTCTTTTTCAAGTTTTCGTTTCCTATATGCTGCACCCGATAACTTCTTTCTTTTCTCAGACATCTAAAAAAATAGTAAAACAATTGTTTTAGTTTAGGCATTTTAATTTTATTTACTAAAAATTTGTTGTAGAAAACCATAATTACAAGACTATTTTCAATAAATTAATTTTAAAATACGGTTCAATTATTTTAATCCATAAAGAAATCAGTTAAATCCACAAAATCTACTTAATTGTATAGATTTTAGGATTATAGTGGGAATTTTATTCGATAAAAACTGTTAGTTACAGCAGTTCGTTCCATCTACGATTTATTAATATTAACACAGAGTGATCACTCTTAAATAGTAATGTATATTGCGTAATAACTAACACATTGTATTGAATTGCGCAATATACTCTGAACTGCTTCACATTTGGTCATTACTCTCCCCTTCATAAGATTGATGCCATATCTTTAACCATTCGATTCGTCGGTGCCGTGTCGTATCTGGATATTGCAATTCAACTTGATGATCTGAAACAAATCTAAGAATTTTATATGGACCATCATATTGAATATAATTTTTGTTTCTTCTATGTGGTTCTCGTCTTACTAGTACCTCCTCCCCCACTTCAAAATGTCGTTTAATTCTTTTGTCTTTTTCGAATGTTCTCATCTTTGCGCAGCTTGCTTGTTATTCTTTTGTGCTTCTTCCGAAATATCGTGTACTTGATGTTTGAGTCTAGAATTAGCGTGTAACGTTATTTTCCGTCCATATACTATCTCAAATGGTGAATATTTTGTAGAACTTTAATAAGTTGCATTTATACTGAATTCAATTCGAGGCAGCAGTTCGTGCCACTGTTTTTCAGCACAGCCCCCTTTCATCGTAGTCACAAGTAAATCTCTCATTGTTCTGATAGCTCTTTCCACTAAGCCATTCTTGCTTTATTCCAAGTTGTTCTAATTTTTCCTTAAAATATTTGCTTTCAAAATTTTGCCCTCTGTCTGTCAATATACTTTGAGGTTTACCATATTTGTAAATCCAATTGTTCATTAGCGTCTTCAAAATAGTTTTTTCATCTTGGTTTGCTGTAGCCGTTAAACTTACTACTTTGCTAAACCTATCAATAATAACGATAACATACTTTTTGTCGGTTGAAGTTCTCTCCATGAAAGCAACATCCATCACAATCTGTTCTAGAAATTCAGAACTTTCGCGTGGAATTAAAATTTCCTTTGTTCTCCCTTGGTCTATTTTCCGTCTTGCACATGTGACACGTCGTTTTACTATCTCTTTAACGGTTTCTTGCATTTTCGGCCAGAAAAAATTCCCTTCCAAATAATGAAACAGTTTCTTAATTCCAACGTGACATAAATCTTCATGTATTTTAATCACTAGTTTAGATTGATAGCTTTTTGGGATTATCACTAGATCTATTTTGTCTGATTCCAATACAAGCATATCATCCGATATCTTTAACCGATTTTTATATCTGAATAAAAAACTATTTAGAAACGATTCCTTCCGAAAATCTATCTGATTCTTAAGAATTTCCATCACTTCCTGGAACAATTTATCTTTCTTCTGTTCTTCCATAATTTCTAACATTGTCTGTGTTTTTTGTATCAAATTGATATATCTTACTCTTGGCCTTTCTTGTTTATGTTGTACATGTGCTGTCTGACACTGTGCACATAAACTACCCTCGATCCTTGATAATCCATCTGCGTTTGCATGTTCTTCACCTTTCCGGTATTTCAATTGGAAATCGTATTCCGATAGATTAGTCATCCATGCCTGAAATTGTGGACTTATTGCTTTTTTATTCGTGTTCATAAATACTAAAGCTTTGTGATCTGTTCGAGCCACAAATTCTTTCCCGTATAAATACTGTCTAAAATATAAAACATATTCATGCAATACCAATAACTCTTTCCTTGTTATGCAGTATCCCTTTTCATGAGCCGTCAGATTTCTTGAGCCGTATGCGATAACTATTTCTGAACCGTCTTCTTTTATTTGACTCAACACTGCTCCAATAGCTTCAAGACTGGCATCAGTATCCAAAATAAATTTACGGTCTATACGAGGAAAATCAAGAATAGGTGCTTGTGTTAAGGCTTCTTTAAGTTGTTTAAAACTGTTTTCACAATTTTCTGACCATTCGATTGTTTTATCACAACTTGACGCTGCTGCATGTAGGGGTGCTGCTATTTTAGCATAATCTTTGACAAATCGTCTATAGTAATTTGTCAAACCTAGAAAAGATCGAAGTTGTTTAGCACACTGTGGTTTCGTCGCTTCTGTAATTGACTTGATCTTCTCTGAATTTGTCTGTATTCCATCTTCACTGACGGTGTGGCCAAGGAATTTTAATTTGATTTTGTAAATTTCGCACTTCTCCGGATTTATTCTTAGTCCTGTTTTTTTTATTCTTTTGAAAACTTCTCGCAATCGCTCATCATGTTCAGAATGGTCCTTGCCATATACCAGAATATCGTCTAAATAAACAATTGCTCTATTAAATCATATACCCTCTAACATCGTGTGCATTAATCGCTGAAATGTTGCTGGAGCCGTTGATAATCCAAATGGAAGTCGTTTGAAACAAAATTGACCTTCTTTGGAACTAAAAGCCGTTTTTTCTTTTGCTTCTTCTGCTAATGCGACCTGATAGTATGCTTGTCCAAGATCTAAAGAAGAAAAGAATTTAGATCCTGATAGGTTATCGAGTAATTGGGATATATTGAGCATAGGAAAAGATTCTCTTTCTGTCATCTTATTCAACTCTCGATAATCTACGCACATTCTTATTGAGCCGTCTTTCTTTCCTACTACAACCAATGGGGAGCTCCATGGACTTTTATAGCGTCTTATAACTCCAGCTTTTGTTAACTCTGTTATCATATCGTCAATTTTCTGTTCTAGATGCATCGGTTGTCGTCTTGGAAATTGCATTGTTGGATTCCCAGATGTATTAATTTCGTGCTCTACGATTCTTGTGAATCCTAAATCAAATTTGGCTGCCATAAATATTGACCCGAATTCATCTAATAATTTGTTAATTGTTGGCAATTCATTTCTTTCCAATTCCTATTTGCTTTTTGTCATCTCTCGTTATCAGTATAATTGCTAATCTTTGTCTCGGATTCGATATTGTTAATTTCCATCAACTGCTTTCAAAGTATCTATCCCACCAATAAAACCTGGAAATATATTTTTAATAACAATTATTTTGATAGTCCTCATCTTATTGTGCCAATAAACATTTACTTCTGTACATCCCTGTGGTTTTTTAGTTTCTGGGAAAACTCCATATATTTTGATTTCACTGCTGCTTAAAAGTGGACTGCCAATTTTATTTCATGTTTCCTCATTCATCACTGTAATTGAAGCTCCAGAATCCCACAACATCTCAATCTCAACATCATTTATCATCATCTTGCTCCATTCTCTTCCATCTGATGTCGCATACCTCATTCTCTCTGTTCTGTCATTCCGATTTTCTTCCTTTACAACCCCATTGACGAAATGTATGCAATAGAGTTCCTCGTGTTTTTTTCAGTTTCCACATCATGAATTGCATAATCATTAATTGATTCTCTTGTTTCTGCATCATCCGAGTAATTTCTTCCGTTTTCTTCGTCATGCACACAAGCTATCATTTTCTTGTTCTCATAGTTCTGTTGTTCTTTTTTCTTAATAAATGACAATCACGAAAATTATGCGCTCCCTTACCACATATCAAACATTTATCTTTTAGTGGACATTCATATCTTCTGTGCCCATATTCGCCACAGCAAAAACATTGGCCTGACTGTAATTCGCCGTTTCTTGGATCAGGAAGGCCTCTAGATCGATTGTTTAATCTCTTGGCAATGTGTTTAAGCGAAACCGTTGGTGTCCTTCTCTGCACATTCCGTTCGACTTTATGATTCATTTCGTTATTTCTGTTATACAAATTATCTGGTAAATTCTCTCTTCTGTAATTTCCTTGGCTTCTTAATACATTGGTGTTACTTCCAGTTGTTTCTCTTGTAAACGTTTCTGAATTTCTTCTCCTTGTTGCTTCCGCGTAACTACTCTTCTTTATTACCATAATTTCTTCCGTCTTTTCTTTTGATTCCACTTTTTCGTAAATTTTGGCCAGTTGATTTCGTTTTTCTGCTGTCATCGGTGGTTTCATTGTTAGAGCATCCTTTAATATTCTGTCTCTGACGCGTCCAGTTATAATTTCATTGGCAATCTCCTCTACTCTCATTCCTGAATTAATAACTTCACTCACTAATTTCAATACCCTGATTTCGAAGGTTGCATATCTCTCATTTTCCTCTTGTCTAATTGCAGCAAGTTCTTTAATCTTGTCTATAATAGTCAATTTAATTGTAAATGTTTCGGAAAACCATTCTTTAGCTGCTTTATCTGTTGTTTTTTTTGTTTTGAAATTTTTCCACAGTGTAGCCGCTTCATCGCAAAGGAGAAAATCGAATGCTTCTGTCTCTTCAAATCATTCCTAGCGATCCAATCATCAATTGCCTGTATCCATTTTTCAGCTTCCTTGGTACATCTGCCGTCGTATCTTTTAATTTCCATATCCAAGAGTTCTTGCGCACGTTTCGGTAGCGCGTCTCTTGCAGACTTTTTCCCTTCTCCTCGAGTCGTAATTATGTGAACATTTTCGGCGTGGTCGCCAGTTACAACAATTGGTTCCATCTACGATTTATTAATATTAACACAGAGTGATCACTCTTAAATAGTAATGTATATTGCGTAATAACTAACACATTGTATTGAATTGCGCAATATACTCTGAACTGCTTCACATTTGGTCCTTGGCCTCTAATGTAATATCATTACTCTGATAAAACGTACCTACCCTTCTTTTCGGTCAAAACTAGACAAACCTATATGAATTAAAAATTCCAACTTCGATCTAAAAAATCCACAGAATCTAAAACTAAACTGATCAGCATTTTTTGATATGCAATTTTAAAATGAATTTTTATGGCCAAAATGATAGGAGTACTAATGATTATTTATAAATACAGCAATGTAAAAGACAATGTAGAAAATTGTAGGTACTTACATTTTTAGAATTCACAAAACACAATATACCTAACTATAAATACTAGACTGGACTAGACCAATTACATTATTAAATGCGCACTAACACTTGCGTCCTAAACTTCAGCATCTAACCATTCTCCTACTCTGGCGCGGATGCAGTTCCCGTTCCCACGGTCCATTGACTTATCATCATATCTATTGTAGCGCGGGCGCCAATGCGAACGAAGTGGTAATTGCCAACCTATTATTTTTAACATGATGTAGTAAATTTAATTCTTATTGCATTTTGAATTTCAATTTACTCAAATTTACAAAAGGTTTGCGCATTTTATTGACAGAATATATTTTGCAATAAAGTGGGTACCTAAAATGTTAATTCATGATATCACGCGCGCTCAAATGCACATTTGGTGCCCGCCGCCCCTAAGACGTGGCGCCCGTGTGTGGTGCACCCCCGCTTGGCGCGGCCTTGGTAGGAACTTACTTTGATTAATACAGACCGAGAAATCATCACGAAAGACGAATATAAGGATCATTTAACAAGCGTGTATTACATTTTTATAAGGATTTTAGAAGTCGCTCAAAGTATTCCTCTGGTTTACTGCAGTATGTTACATGATTGGTACCAGATGTTGTTTTAATTTGAATGGTTTCATGCTCTCATCAATTAAAACTTCATTATAAATTAATCAAATATGGTGTTTCACATCATTACAATTTGCATAAGAAAATTCAAATGTCAAAAACGAATCGTTTAGAATTAATTTTTAATTTTTAAATCTATTGTTTTCATAATTTAAGTTGAAGAACCTTAAATTTCATCTAACTGTAATTATTACCTATTTGAAATAACATTATTGTATGTTGAATTTGTATGTCTGATTATTATGTAATGTATGATATTGTATTATTGATGCATAACATAATAACTTTTTCCGGAGGGATAATCAGTTTTTAGTAATAATAAATCTTATGTCTCCAAAGTCTTCTAACATATATAAGGAGAAAAAATTATTTATGTATATTTTGACGATTTTAAGAGACCATATATTTGCTTTAAAATGAAATATACAAAGATTTGACTAAATCTACTCAAGATATGTATTGGATATGTTTTTAGCAAGTTTGTCATAATTTTTGCACTTTGTTTTCAGAGTACCTTGCCATAGGGGATATGCCATTTCTTCAAAAAATAAATACATTATATAGTCATATGTGGCTGTGCAATTGAATCGTGCAATTGAAGCGAATGGAAAGATAACTCTATCAGCTCTTAAGTTAAATTGTCTGGATCAAAATCTTAATATTTAATAAATTAAAAGGTTTTCTC
>CAUHTR010002873.1:0-11865 GCA_959609185.1 Schmidtea polychroa
CTTCAATACAGACTAATTGTCTTAAAGATGAACTAAAATCTAGATGAATTGATTTAATTCGACATTTTAAATAGAACGTGGCTAACTCGGGCAGTAGTAAAAATATGTAGATGGTGTGTTTTTAAATGTTTCTAATATTTTTTAACCCTTTAACTATTTAGAAACAACAAAAAGAATATTGGTTTCATAAATCAAAAGTAATTACAGTTAAAGACACCATTGAAATGAAAACTGCTAATGAAATTGAAATGACCATCAATGTTAAAGATGAGAATGAAAATGAATCTGTCACATCCATCTAACGACGTTAGAGTCAATTCATTACAAGCAATAATGCATTGGACAATGGTGATCATGAACTTTTTAAAATCAAGATAACCAAAAAAATGTTATCAATTATAATGAATTATTATCCGACAGTAAGCAACTTCAATATCGAGATTCAGCAAGTTAGTGACAAATCGAAACAATGTTCGTTATTACAGAATTAATTTTTAATATTTCTATAATTTTTTATTTTCTATAATAATTTAATAATTTCTATAATAATTGACGTATTGAACAATTAATGCCAAACTCATTGGAATTCATTCACTGTTGATTCATCTACTTTCAAATGTATTTCACAACACACTTCGTGCATATTAATGTTGTCATCAAAGTTTCTTCTTTCTGGTATGAGTTCAATTTTTTAAAAGTGTAACGCAGCGATTTTAATGCATTATCTATTGTTTGTAGTGAACAAATTATACTGCATCTGTCAAAAACCTTCATTTAAAGAGTTTCTAACATAATTGACACAAATCGGCATCAACTCCATCTTGCATATATAAGCGGGTCTCTTCTGAACTATTTTGAAAGAACTACTTTGCTCTCTATTCTTGCGGTGTTTTCCAATAAGCGTATTATTGAGGTGCCGTTGTTTCGATTGATTTCGAGTTCATAGGAAAGCGGTTTAATACTTGTATTATTTCCTGGTGATCAGCGCTCTTCCTGTATTTGAAACTTATTTTCGTGATTATACATTATTATTGATAATTTAATTTAAATAGAAATCTATAATAAATTATTGATTTATACTAAAATCATTATATCTTAGTTTTAATAAAATATAATTTTTTATTTATTTTCTCGTTCTTAAATGAGCCTTGAAAACTTTTATATTATTTATTTTAATAATAAATTTGCATTGAATATATCATATTTTAATATATCCCGCTATCGATGTTGACGCTGGCTTTAATGACAGTGATTAATTTATTATATAATCCAACTTATTAAAGGAATCTAAATTAAAAAAATCATTTTGGATTTTATTATTATGTTTTTGAAATGTTGGATTTTCAACAATTGATAATATTGAATTTTGTAGCTCTAAACATTATAATATGAAGTCACCCCTAGTAAATCTGAATCTTGAGACGAATTCAAATATACGATTGCTGCTGTTGTAATTGGATGCATTTCCCCGATATTTGCATGCTGGAAATGTTCATTAGTAAAATAATATCAAATTTTATTATAACTGATATTAAGGCCCGTCGGGCGTTAGGGAGAGATTCTCGACCCTTCTGATGTCTGAAGCTTAAACGAGAGATCTGATGGATTGAGGTTGAGGTATTGAGAGCTTCTAGAGTCAAACGCCATTTCTTTTAGATGTAATAAGAATATATTGGATATAGATATGGTTATTCACTGAAATACTATACTATATATATAGGATATAATTGGTATAGATGGTAGCTCCGAGGTAGTGGTTGAGGGTTAATGGTTCGTTGAAAGGTTGTGGAAGGTTGATAGGTAGTGGTTGAAGGTCAGTGATTAAAGGTAGTTAAAGGGTGGTTGAAAGGTAGTAGTTAAATGCAGTGGTTGATAGGTAGAGGTTGGGAGGTATTGGTTGAAGGCATAGATTGATAATTATAGGTTGTGGTAAAACGGTTGCGGTGGTGCTGTTACTCAAATTACAATAAGACAGACAAATAAAACAAAACAAAAAAAAGATAAAGTGACACATGGGGTACTAATGGCTTTTTGGTTGGATTGGTTTGAGTGATTGGGTTGGGCTTCCATTGAGTGAGTGGTTCACAAAAACAGATGAAACATTGCAGTAGTATGATTGATGGGATTGATTGATTGAGATGGGCTTCCGTTGAGAAGTTGTTTCACAGACAAACAAATAAAAACAGATCAAATATTGCATTAGTATGATTGGAATAATGGATGGGATTAGGTTCCCATTGAGTAAGTGATTCACAAGAATAACAACAAAACAAAAAAAACCAATAAATCATAGCAGTTGTGTGAAAAATTCAAGCAAGGTAGAATGGCTTCTGTTTGGATTGGTTGGATTGAGTGATTTGTTTCAGCGATAGATTGTTTGTAATTCTTATATCAGGGTCTTTATTTGGATTGAAGTATTGAGTTTGCATATTAGGTGGCTTCTGATCAACATGTGTATTTGAGTGTTGGATGGTAGGTGCTGCCTCAGGAGCTCCAGCTCACTATGTTTTAAATGATGGTGTTTGAGGTAGAGTCTGGGAGTAGGAGGGTGTTTGCTTTGCTGTTGGTGGTTCATCAGGTTCCAGTGACTATATCGTGCTGATGGAGATCTTGGGAGTATCGAATATTCAGCAGGTGGGTCCTTTCTGGTAGATAAAGTCGGTTGCCCGAAGAGATGTAAGGTGTAGGTTATTAGAAATTATTAAGCGAAAAAGGTATTGTTTTTACAGGGTTATTCATCCTGATATGCACTTGTGTGCATCCTGATATGCACTTGTGTGCATCCTGATATGCACTTGTGTGCATCCTGATATGCACTTGTGTGCATCCTGATATGCACTTGTGTGCATCTTGATATGCAGAAAAATAACCTTGAACGAAGTAAATAAAAAAAAATTGTTTAATAATCGTCTAACTAAAGTTTTTGGTTATTTCAATTAAAAATTAAAAATAAACAAGTATATTTATTATTTTTTTAATGAAATTCTTGCTTTGCTAAAGCTTTTTCAAAAAATGATCTTGAGTGATGAAAAAAGTTTATTAATATTAACGTCATATTCATCCAAAATGCGACTCAGAACAATATTGACGTCATTAAAGTTATGGCAACTTCTCCTTTCTCAATATTATGATGTTCAAGCTCTTTTTGAATACAATCTTGGGTGATTGTATTATCAAGGTCGATGAGGTCTTTGACTAAATTGGGTCTCAAATTGACCTCAGTTTTTCTCATTGTAGCAATTCGTTTTATATAAGGATTTTGAAACTCGGCTATGTAATCCTTGCCATTTTTGTTGAGCTTGCTGATAATTCTCAGGACTGTTCTTTTTGAAAAGGAATCTTCGTAGAAGCAAACTATTTCTTTGGGTGGCTTTTGCAGTTCTAGCATTTTTTGAACTGATGCGAGATCCTTTGTCACCATCTTTTCGCCATCTTTTTTTCGATTTGTTGATGATGACAAATTTTCATTTTTTTCGTTATTCATTTTAGGCCTTAAAAACAAAATTTAATATTTATTAAATAAACACTGCCTTTTGATACTTTAAAAACAATTTAGGATGTTAATGAATATTCCGTAGTATAGTACCGCGAATTTTAGTCTGATTAAATAATTAAATTGATAATTTGAATTTTCAGAACTTTAACCGTCAAAAGATTTAAAAAAATTATAATTGAAATAACCAAAAAATTTTGTTAGATATCAATTAGGCAGAAAATTATTTATTTATTTCGCTAAGGCTATTTTGGTGCATATCAAGATGCACACAAGTGGGTTAGAGTTAATACAATTATCATTATTATTGTTAATACTTATTATTAATTATTAATTATTATTATTATAATTATTATTATTATTATTATTATTATTATTATTATTATTATTATTATTATTATTATTATTATTATTATTGTTATTGTTATTATTATTATTATTTTTATTATTATTAATATTATAAGCATCATTATCCGCATTATAGGTAATAATTTTGTTATTGTTATCCCGGGGTATGTTTGGGAATGAGACCATTTCTATAAGCTTGTTTAGTTTAATGATTAGAAGTATTGGGGACGAAATGTTCTCAACTTATTCTGAAACTTTAAATGGGTTCGAGGTGTGTCTTTCTTCATTGAAGATGTACTTTGAATACAAATGTTTAGTGGGCCATTTTTGGTAAGCAGAACTGGCGATGTGGGATGAACCACTGCTGTTTTCATGCATAACTTGGCTATTGTTTTGATTTCACTGTTGTTTAGTCCTATCTTGTTAAGTGCTGTGTCATTATTTTTGTCCCAGGAGCCCAGAGTGCCGACAACTAGTGCATCCAATGTGGTTTTGCAGTCGTTCTTTTTCCCCGTTTCAATTGCTAATGTTCTGTATTTTTTGTAGTTGTCTTCCCTGGCAATTTTGAAGTTTTCCTCACGGTCATAGGGTACCTTAATGTCAAGTATGTGAATTTTGTTATTTCTATTGGTTTTGATGATGAGATCAGGTCTTAGCCTAGTGTCTATTGCAGGAGGTGGGCGGTCTATGTCAACTTGGAAACCTTTTGAAATGAGATACCCGCTAACTTTATCCATGACCTTATTGTGTTTGTTTCTCCTAGCATTTGTTGTTCTGGGGCAGTGATTGAAGATGTGTGCTTGTGTTTCTGGTTCAGCGTTACAGAGCCTACATTTTGTATTCATATTTTCTTTCATTCTGTATGCACTATAGTTGAGACTTATCATGTTGTTTCTTGCTTTTATGAGGAAAATGTATTGTTTATCTGTCAAGGTGTGATTAGGTGTGCTGATTGTCTATTTGCGCCTATGGTTCTAGAAATGTATCCTTGGCATGTCATCTGGTACCATTGATCAGCATACCATTTACTTGTGAGTTAATGAAGTTTGGCAGAGGTTTCTGTGAGGTTTGTTTCGTTAATGTATATGGTGTAGTCTTTTGTTTTCAAGAGTAATATGTATTTGTTGTTGTCAAGTGTGAGTGTGATTTTGATGCCGAATTTTTCATTCATTCTTTTTATGGCAGACCGAAATTTGCCAAATATAGTTGCTGGGCCACTTATGTCACCTTTAATGTCTGTATTAATCCATCGTAGTGTGTGGTGTATATCTATTGTAGTGTGTTTAAACCGTATTTTGGCTACTGCTATCATTTGCTTGATTATGAATTCCCTCATGCTAGTATGATGTATACTTTAATTGCGTGTTGTGACCATCATGCGGATTCATTGTCAATGTTAGGTGTGAAAAGTAGGTCATCTGGTAGTGGCCGTTTGGTGGTTTCGCTATCAGAGATGTGGAACATGCTTTCTTGGGTTTCAAGCAGTGGGCCAAGAAGGTTCTCATTATTCAAGTCATGTATCTCAATGCTGCATTCGGCGGAGGGTGGAGGTTTAGTGAAGACGTGGTAGTATGGAAGCGGGTGCATGGGTGCATTGGAAAGTTGGTTGATTAGGAGAGGCAGAGCAAGTCCATCCGCCGGATCCATTTGAATTCTGAGGAGGTGTTCCAATCAGGTCAGGACGGATTTCGCAGTTTTTTTTCATAGTTCATGTATTTAATCATTTTGTAGGTTAGTTAATAAGGTATCTAAAGAAATGGTTAGTTTAATATAATAATATACATAATATACATAAGGGTACATAATATACATAATATATAAGGATATTGAAATTATTTAACCATGATACATAGCTGAGCTATCCTCCTGGATCGTAAATCTTTTCTTTGTTCATTGGGATGTGATCTTAGCACCCTATTGTTGAGTATTTTCATGAAGATTCGATAGCTGGTTGGTAGTATGGCTATCGGTCTCCAATTTGCTGGGTTGTTGCTATTGTCTGATTTTCCAGGTTTTATAAGTAGTGTGGTTTGGAAGTCCTTCCAGCTTATTGGGATTATGTGTGTCTTAAGTATGTGGTTATATATGTCAGTAAGAATATTTTCTTCAAATGGGTTAACGGATGAGACATTTTGTATATTTGATTCATTAATTTTATCATTAATTATAGTTTCATGTTCTTTAATAATTTTATTTATTTTAATGTAATGAATTTTTTCACTTTCATTTTCGTTATTATAAATTTCAATCAATTTGTTGTATTCATTTAGAGATTTTATTAGTTTGTCTTTCTCCAGTAGAAGTCGTTGGGTATTCACTGTACTATTAAATTAGTGGATGACTCCTTCGGTATTTCCTCTTAGTTTTCTTTGTATTTTGTTGTGTAGTAGGCATGTCTATGTCTGTAGCTACGTTGTTGTTTGTGTTATTATTATTATTAATATTATTATTATTATTATTATTATTATTATTATTATTATTATTATTATTATTATTATTATTATTATTATTATTATTATTATTATTATTATTATTTTCCTTAATAGTGATGTTCATGTGTTCTATGGTATTTTCTTCGATATCTGTTAATATAACATCATCAATGTCTATATTTTCTTCTGTAGTGCGTACTTGTAGAGTTATTTTGTTAGGGTGTTTCCAATATTTAATGGATTTCTGGAATTTGTAACCCTCTGGGATTCCCACTATAGCCCTATTGATATAGAACTGGAAAAAGTTACCTATGGGCGTTTGTTGTGCTTGTGATTCGAATTGTACGTTGTTAATTGTGTATGTCAGTGTGTTGATGTGGTCTATATCAATTTGTCTTAGGATGGGGTTTGCCGGGTTTTCTTTTATTTTATTTATCCATTCTATTTTTATGTCGAAGTTCTTCATTAGTTCCCCTATGTTGAAGTGTGGGGAGTTATATTCTTCGTGAATTTTTAATAATTGGTTTATTATCCCTATTGTTATTCCTTGTTCTTCTTGATTTGTAAATTTGTATTTATATAGGGTTAGGAAAAATTTCCTAAATTCTGTAAATGCTCTTTGTGTTATATCTGTCCCTAGGTGATGTTCCAGATTTTGTTTCCTTAATATCCTTTGCGATTGTTGGCGGGTATGTAATTTATTTAATATATTTTCCTGGAGTTTTGTCTGTATTTCTGTTGGTTTCCATGTGGGTGCTATGCTTTTTATTTTGTTTCTTTTTGCTGTTAATATATGTCGGGGTTTATTTGTTTTATGTGGCAACTTATTGTGTTTGTTGTTGTCCTGTTCCGACTGGTTTTCAGGATCCACTTGGTCTTCATTTTCTGGGGTAGCTAGGCTTGCGTATCTGAAATTTATGATCTATCAGAGTATAAGAAAGTAAATTAATGCAATGCAGTATCGATATCACAGAAAATTATTTTGAATATAATTTCCAGGTGAAATGTATTTAATTTTTAAATGTAAATAATTAAACATTTTTATTATTTAAATTAATTAAAATTAATACCAGAAATTTATATAAGAATATGTAACAGAAAAAAAAACAACACTTATTAACAAAATTTATTTGCTAAATCCACCCATCGTAGAATAATGATGGATTCTAAGGGCTTTCGCAGTAGCCCATTCAATGTGTCGGTTATACCGAAAGATACACTCATTGCAGCTTTTATTTGAGAGGACATCGGTTTCCATATTCGTCGGTGCCCTGTCGATATTTTGATGTTATTATCATTCATTATTATACAAGTCTTTGTAATGAAAACTTGTATAATAATAATAAACGTTAATACTTAACTATTTAAGGTCATGTTTTTGTTATAACTTGCACGTGTTTTAGATGAACACTGCATTTTCATTATTATTATTATTATTATCATCATCATTATTATTATTATTATCATTATCATTATTATTATTATTATTATTATTATTATTATTATTATTATTATTATTATTATTAGTATTATTATTATTATTATTATTATTATTATTATTATTATTATTATTATTATTATTATTATTATTATTATTATTATTATTTAAACTAATGTAAATGCTCATTGCAAACTACAAGGAATATATTATAGCTATTGTTTCTTAAACACATTTTTAAACACTTTCATAATATTTTCATCATTTCATCATTTTCTTCCGAATAATATTTTCATCATTTTCTTCATAATAATTTCATTATTTTCTTCATTTTCATCATAATATTTCTTCATTTTCATCATAATATTTTCTTCATTTTCATCATAATATTGTCATCATTTTCATCATAATATTTTCTTCATTTTCACAATTACATAATAAGTTTTATAAATAAGTTTTTAAGAAAATGTTTAAAAAGTGTTTAAGAAATTTAAATGGTTTTTAAAAAATTAATATATAAAAATAAATAAATACGATAAACATCGTGATTCCATGTCGGAATCATATTCATCCTCAGCTACCTCAATAGAAGTGAGGGCATTATTCTCCTCAATAGAAGTGAGGGCAATTTCCACATTGTTCTCATCATTATTAATTGGGGTATCTGCGTCCAAGTCGACATTTAACTCTAAAATGTTTTTAAAAATAATTTACAAAAATAAAATTAATTAACTTTGTTTATTGAAAACATTATTCATAACATTAATTACAGAAATTGCCTAACCCTAACCCTAACCACATTCAGAATTCTTTCGTCTTCGGTTATTTGATACCAATCAAACACATCTAAAAAATAAAGAATAAAATATAATAAATAAATAAATAATAAAATTACCGATAGTCAATAGACTTCTTAGTATGTTGCTGTTATTGTTTGCCATTATGAGAAATTTTAATTTTTGAAATTTAGAATTTGAAAATTGTGACAAATTTTAGATTTGTAAATGTTTATAAATGCCCAGTTTGAGTGCCATGTAGTCTCCTTCCTGGCTGTGGTCATTTGTTTCCAGCAGAATACTAGTGATGTATCTAGTGACATCCGATTGTTGGGTTCCGGAGAGACGTATTATCCGGCTCCAGCTTCTCCCGCATTCTTCCGTGATTTTGGGGTTTCCTATCCTATTAAATATATTATACAGCAAATCGATATCCATATAAAAGAGCTTTATCCGGCAAAGTTGGTTCATCCTCTCCAACAGGGCTAGGGCTCTCCTATCCATGTAGGTAGAGCGACCTACTTCTCCACTGATGGCTTTGCTGATGTACGCAGCATTGCTGGAGTCCGGATTCTTCAGAAGGCTCCTGACGCTGGTCCAATCCTGTGTGATAACCTTGGATGGCGAGCCTTTCCTGAAGAAAAAATCTTTAATATGTGTAATACTAATAATAATTTTCTCCGGCCATGGTCCATGTTGGTGATATTCAAGCAAATTCGAGCTCTGCCCGGAGCTTCTTCTATCACGATCCAGATTATTTATATTCGTATCATTGGCCAAAAAAAAAAAAATCAAATTTTATTTTATTCAAATGTAGTTATCTGGGCACTTGGCCTAAGGAGAGATTGATTCTCGTCCTTCGGATTCTGTAGCTTTTATTTCAATATTCTTGGGATGTCGGCATATGGATGCCCGCATCATTCACATAAATGTGGTTTCAGGTGGATATGTTCTCAATCATTGAAATTAAGGTTGTAGTAGAGATAAACTGATTGTAAATAAGGTTATGCTTTGGTGTACATATATATAGATAGTGATATAGATATTTTGTAGTAGGTCTCAGGTGAAGACAACGGATTTGCAGTAGAGTGGAGTAATTGGATCGGACTGTGGTGAGATTCTCAGGACGTTCTTATATGGCGAATCTTCTTTGTGGTTGGAGAGATCAGGTAGTAGTTGAGATCATAGTAGGATGTAGTAGTTGGACCGGAGTGCGATGAAATTCTCAGGACCTTTTTATATTGTATGGCAAATCTTCTTTGTGGTGGGAGAGATCGGGTAGCTGTTGGGGTCATGGGTTCCGGAGTTTGATCGCAGGTTGTTCAATGATGTGGTAGATATTTGTGGATGTCGGCCATTTGCAGGGAGCACAGGATCGGAGAGGATATCAGTGTGTTCCGGAATTTGATCATAGGAGTGATTCAGTTGTGATTGAGTCTCTTTGATCTTAAGTAAATGTAAATGTTGGAGCAGGAAGGCTCCCTTGCGAGGTTTATAGCGATAATAGCTACTTATTATAGTATACATTAAAAGGAGTTGGTGAGGGTTGGGGTGATAATATTAATATTGGAATAATAGTAGCAATAATAGTAGTGATAGTATAGTATTAATGATTATAATATTGATATGAACAACTAAAAAGACCACCAAATAGGCAGAACCCCTACATTAACCCATTCGGTGATTGACAATTACAATTAGTACCGTAGTAACGGTTTTTTGGGCAGTAAATATGAGGGGTTGGTGTTGGGTAGATGATGTTTGATTGTTACTAGTGATTGTGTTGGATGAAAGGGAGTTTTTGTTCAGGGGTCGGAAGGTTTTGGTGGGGTAGTTCAAGGGGTGGTAGGTCTGGTTGGGCTGGGGTCGGTAGGTTTGGTTGTTCTGGGGTCGGGAAAATTGGATAGGGTCTCTCTGTGGTTGGAAGGGATTGGGGAGTTGGTTAAGAGGTGTGAGTAGGAGTGGATGGGGTTGGATGGGTGTGGGTAAGAGTGGATGGGGTTGGATGGGTGTGGGTAAGAGTGGATGGGGTTGGATAGGTGTGGGTAAGAGTGGGTGGGGTTGGATAGGTGTGGGTAAGAGTGGATGGGGTTGGGTGGGTGTGGGTAGGAGTGGATGGGGTTGGCTCGGAGTGGGTAAGAGAGGATGTGGTCTGTTTCTCAGCTTTGGCATTGTGGTAGGGAATACATTTATCGACCTTAAGCATTTTTCATAGTAATTGTTATTATTTTCCTTTATAGTTTTATTAGATTTAATATAATAATTATCATTAAATTTATATTCATTTAAATTTTTTGTATTATTATTTATATTAAACTTTTCATTTTTATTTGTATTAATGCCATTATAAGAATTTAAATTATTATATTATTATATTTAATTTAAAAGAAGTTTTATTTACTTTATTATCATTACATTTATCAATATTACTAGAATTATTTGGTTTATTATCATTAAATTTAGATGAATCAGAAGAATAAATGGAAGTATTTATTTCAAAATTATCTTTATTTGTTATCAATCGAGCATATTTACCTGTGCTGCCTATGTCGTAGGCAGCAGTACGCCTTCTTTTGGGGCTGTTGTCCAGCCAGGTCCTCTTCTCCGTTAGGGCATCTCTGTAGGACTTAGAGGCTCCATTAGGGGAAGCTGGGGTCGGCAATAGTCCTTTGTTTCGCCATTCCTTCTGGCTTTCGGATCTCCACTTGAAATCGTCCTTCGGGCTGTCGGATCTCCACTTGAATTCGTCCTTAGGGCTTTCATTTCGCAGTTTGGTGTTCATTATGCTGAATGAGTTATTATCGGTTTTAAACATTAAATTATCTGTTTGCAGTGCTTTGGCCAGACTGCTCCAGGACTCCATATGGGGCGGTTTCCTGTGTTCCTTTGTAGGGAAACTTTAGAGGTGTAGCATAAGTGGGAGACTTCTATGGTCCCACGTGCCTATTGACCCTATTATAAATGTCTCAACGGTTGTGATCTTTTCTGCACCCCTGTGTATTTCTTCGGCTAGGCCCCTGTATTTGTCCATGTTCCTATTTCTTGCACCGTCAAATGACTCTTCTGTATCAAATGGGCATGATCCACACCCGTTCTTTGCCTCTGACTACTATATCTGGTCTTAAATTTGTGGATGACTCCTTCGGTATTTCCTCTTAGTTTTCTTTGTATTTTGTTGTGTAGTAGGCATGTCTATGTCTGTAGCTACGTTGTTTGTGTTATTATTATTATTAATATTATTATTATTATTATTATTATTATTATTATTATTATTATTATTATTATTATTATTATTATTATTATTATTATTATTATTATTATTATTATTATTATTTTCCTTAATAGTGATGTTCATGTGTTCTGCCTTCAAACAATAAA
>CAUHTR010002875.1:0-13526 GCA_959609185.1 Schmidtea polychroa
TTTAAAAGTAGTGGGGATATTACCCTAATGGACACAAGCCTCCCACTGTTTTCATGTTTTATACCTATTTTTCCCCCATAAACGTAAAAAAAAACACTTAAAACCCCTAAAATCCTATATCTTTTAATTTCTTTATTCTGAAGACATTTTGGTTTCAAAATAGACTTAAAAAAAACAACAAAAATATTAAAAAAACAACAAAAATATTAATAAAACGGGGAAAAAAATACTGATAAAACTATGAAAAACGTTTGTCGGCTTGCGGTCGTTAGGGATATAAACACACTACTTGAGGATGTCAACTAGCAAGTTGCTATTTGACTAATTTATGAAAATAGTAAAACTGCTCTGAGAGGACAGTGGTATTTTTTTTTTTTTTTTTTTTTTCACTGTCCTCTCAACAGTTTTTTTTGATCCGGATCATTTTTTTTTTTTTTTATTTCAACCTCTTTCGTTTATCAAATCTCTTCCAATATACAAGCTGGCCAGACTTATATATCAGAATCAATTCGATAATAGCAGCACACCTTATTATTCGCTTCTCGCTCACGAAGTCGATTTCATCGGCGTTTTAAGTGTGCTGCTCGAAAGTACAAATGAATTCGAAAGCGAATCCGAAAGAGGTCCGAAAACAACCAAGAAATAAATGTGCACATTATAGAATCGATCCGGGGGTGTTCGAAAGACTGGTGGCGATATTTTTTTTTTCATATTTATGTTTAAAAAATAATTAATTAATAAAATAAATAAAATATACAAGATTTATTTCCTAAGATACCCACACTATATATTTTTTTAATATTTATTTTCAAAAATTATTTTCAATATTATTTTCAAATTTTTAATATTATTTTATGTTGAAAAAAAACTAACCTCAGACGTGATTTGAACCGCTAGCATTTGAACCACTGTGCCAGTCTATTCCCACTGCGCTATCGGAATTCGGATTTTTATCATTTTTTAAATTTTTATTATAAAAATGAATAATATAAATCTTAAAATTCAAGAAAAAAATAAATTAAATCTTGATTATAATAAAGAATTTACTCATGAAATCAAGAAAATGATATTTTAAAAATCTCACCAACTTCAGGATCTATTGCAAACTTAAATCGTAGGGGTGATATAGTTTTTCAATCTCTTCAAACATCAAACCCAATAGATATTTGTAATGCCAAATTATATTATAAAATTGAATTAGAAATTGAAGCAAACAAAGATATAACCCTAGAAAACAATTTCTTTCCAAATTTATTCTCCAACATGAGATTAAAACTAGGATCATCAGAAATTGAAACTGTTTTGCATCCAGGAGTATATTCTACAATGTTAAATTTTATTTTAACTGGTTGTGATTATAAAAACGAATATGGTGAATTAACAGGTTGGATTCCTGATGTTAATAAAGGAGATTTAGATAAAGATGGTTTAGATATAAATTATGCTTACTATAAAAGAGTTGAACTTTATAAGTTGAAAAAATTTGAAGGTTATTTTGAATTAAAACACTTGTTCGGATTCCTTCAAAACTATAACCGGGTGCTCCATAATGTTTTTATAGAACTCATCTGTAATAGACTAGAAGGTGATAAAAGATTGTTCTATGGAGCTGCAGATACAAAAGCTAAATTAAAATTATCAACACTTGAATTGCATATACCTGAATGGACATTAAACCCACATTCTGAAATCAAACTCCTTGAAAGATTAAATTCCAACAAGTCTATAAATGTAAATTATTTAAATAGAATCTGTAGTGAATTTAGTATGACAGAGGGTTCAACATATTCTATAAAGGTGGCAAATTTAGCATACCGACCAAGATATATCTTGATTGGATTCAAAGAAACAGATTCATCTTTCCAAAAAAATAACAATCTATTTATTCAAAAGATTGGAAATGATAATTTAAAAACAATCCAAATTCAATTAAATAGTTCTTATTATCCAATAAATAGAATGGAATTTAATATTGAAAATAATGAAAACATATTCCCATATCTAAATTATATTGAAACATGTTATGATTTCAAAGTTGAACCGCAATTAAGTTTAGAAGATTTCAAAAATTTATATTCTATATTTTGTATAAATGTATCAGACCAAGATGATCGCCTAGCCATAAATAATGTTGATGTTACACTTCATGTAACAAAGGATTCTAATTTTAAAGCTAAAGTATATACATTAATATTAGAAGAAAAGAAAATAGAAATGAAATTATATGGTGGAAAGATTTCAATAATTGAAAATGTTAGGGGAGATTCTTCATAAGTAGATTCCCCCATAAAAAAACTTTTAAAATGAGTAAATATTGGACATGTGAAAGTTGTAATTGTCAAGTTACAAGACATCACAAAGCAAGTCATCTCAAAACTAAAAAACATATAGGAGGTGATCTACAATCTTCAAAAACAACATCTAGAATCTTGAAACTTTTTACTAATGAAAAATATCCAGGTGAAAGACATTTATTCCGTCACAATTATACTGGACCTGGAACTCGATTAGATATTAGATTAGATGAAAATAATAATCCTAAACCTGGAGAAGAACCAGTGAATAGAATCGATCAAGCAGCTTTAAAACATGATATTGCTTACAATTCAACAAATCTTAGAGATAGACACATTGCAGATGTGAATTTAATACATGATTTAAATAATATACAAAATCCATCAAGCAAGGAAAAGATTCAAAGAGCTCTAGTTAAATTAGCAATGAAAGGTAGGATTTTCATAGGAGCAGGATTTCCTAGAAAAGCAAAAGATGTTGCTAATAAAAGGATTATTGAACAAGCAGACGTTGAAAGATCCCTTGAGAATCAACTCTTTGAGAATAAACCCTTACAAACCCCAACAGAATCACAAATAAAATATGCCAACGAATTACACCATGAATTTAGAAAAAATAAAAAATATTTAAAAGTTCAAGTACATGAAAAAGATCAAACATGGTCTGCTGATTTAGTCTTTATGCCCAAATCATCAGACCCTGAAAAATATAAAATAATTTTAACAGTAATAGATTTATATACAAGATTTGCTTTTGCAAGGTGTTTAGAAAATAAAACAGGATATTCTATTACAGAAGCATTTGAAAATATATTTGAAGAATATCAAAGAATTCCAAAATATTTATGGTGTGATAAAGGAACAGAATTTTATAACAAAGTTTTTACAAAGTTTTTAAATGAAAACGATATTAAATTATATTCAACAGAAAACGAAGGAAAAGCAGTTGTGGTTGAAAGATTAAATAGAACATTAAAAAATAAAATGTGGAAATATTTTACTGCTATTGGAAAACAAAAATGGAACAATGAATTGTTACAAAAGATTGTAAATGAATATAATAATGATGTACATAGTTCTATAAAATTAACACCTTTAAATGCTTCCATGAATCCTGAAACCATTAAAGTGGTAAATATTGAAAATGATGTTATTGAAAAACCAAAGTTTAAAATTGGTGACCGAGTAAGAATATTTAAATATAAAAATAAATTTGAAAAAGGATTCACAGCAAAATGGACAAATGAAATTTTTATTATAAATAAAATACATTATACAACTCCAATAACATATAGCATCATTGATTTAAATAATGAAAAAATATTAGGTAGATTTTTTAATAATGAACTACAGAAAACAGATTTTTAAGTCGACAAGCCCTAAAATAAACTTTTCCACATTTCAGCTTCTTCTCTATCCAAATAAATATAATTATATTTTTCTTTCCAATGATTATCAACAAACATATCAAACATATTCTTATCAGGTTCAACATTTGAAAATAAATCATTATAAATCATATTCTTATCACGCTTGTCTAATTTAAAAAATATAAAACAATTAGAATTATTTCTTATAGAGTTTTTATCTAAAGCATAATATGTTTGAGATATATAAATAACATTACAATTATTATGTCTACCTCGTGTAAAGTAACTCTTGAATCTCTTGATTTTTCATGTTAACAACATCATCAAATATAACTAGATTCTTTTTATCTTTAGGAAGTAAATCACAATGTAAAACATCTTCAGGTTTATTAGAGAATAAGATCTGGATTCCATCCCCTATATAATCATTTTTATTACTAATATCTGATTCTAAAATCTTTTCCTTGTACCAATCAACCATATCACAAGGATGAAAAACCTCTTCGGGATATGTATGTTGATTTTTAAAAATATCAATTATAGCTTTTTTAGTTAATTTATTTTCAAATCCACATTTCAAAAGTTGTGATTCCGGTTGGTTAATGGTTGTAGAATAAAAGATTAAATTATTATAATCCAAAAAATCATGGCCCTGACCCTTTCCTTCTAATAACATTCTCATAAGAAGAACATTCTTTCCACATCCAGAAGATCCAATAATTAAGCATCTAAAATTATCAGGAAATACTTTATTATTAAATTTAGATTTATGTCTATTTAAAATTGGTTTCCAAGTATCCATTTTTATTTATTATAAAATGACAACACAAAACCCTACAGAGGAATCTTTGCAAGAATTAATAAATTCAAATAAAAATAAATCAGTAGTAATCTCTGGTAAAAAATATTTTATTGGAAAACATGTAAAAGAACAAGTTAAAGAAAAACTAAAGGAAGGAGGGATTCTACCTTTAGCAGCTTTAATACCTGCAATCATTGCCGGACTATCAGGTGCTGCTGGAATAGCTGGAGGAATTGCAACTACAGTTCAAAAAGCTAAAGAATCTCAAAAGACAGACCTAGAAAAAGAAAAACTACAAACTGAAATCGAGAAAATGAAGGGAGGGAAAGGTCTTTATCTTGATCCTTATAAAGGTCGTGGTTTAAATGATTTTTTAAAAAATCAAATTTCTACATCTGAATCTTTATCTTCAAAAGATAAAGATGATTTAAAAAAAATATGTAAATCTTTAAAAAATGGATGTCTTTGTAAAATTAAAAATGGGAAGGGCCAGGGCAAAGGTTTATACTTGAAACCCTTTCCAACGGATCCTTTACCAAAATGATACCATTTTTAATACCATTAAAATGGTATATGAAGAAAGATTAGCACTTTTAAAAAAATTACAATCAGAACAAGATAAATATAATAAAAAAGATACAACTCAACACGCTGAATCTATAATATTAAATGAGGTAATCCAACAACAACAAGGACCAACAATTAAAGCCATAAAAGAGTTAGAAGTTTTAAAATTTAAAGAGTTGGAAGATAAACAAGATTTAAAAGAATTACCATGGTTGGAAGATTTAAATATAAAACCTCTTATACTTGATCCTAAAATTAATGTGAGTTTAAGTAAAACAATTAAACCTACATTTAATATTAATGTTGAAGGATATCAAATAATAACAATTAATAAACATGACTTTCTGTTATATTTAAATTCAGAAAATAAATCACGTATTCATTCACAAAATGTTTATAATACTAAACACCTAGATTTTGAATTTACAGATGATTTTTATGGATTAGTTTGTGGATATCCCTCAGAGAATGTTGATCTTCTAGAAATTAAAAAATATTTAAATTTAATAGAATTAGTACATGGTAGTGCTAAAGCAAAACATATTCAAGATTTAAAGAAATATTTAAATAAAAATGAAAGGAGTTATATTGTCACAGAAGGAGAGGGCCAGGGAAAGGGTAAGGAGATAAACCCAATCAATCTTTTTATTGAATTAAGAAAACTATTAGCAGCTAAAAAAGCAGGACATAATAATTTAGATTCTGATATTTTAAAGATTTCTAAAGAATTATTAAAACAAGGAATAATTTCAAAAGATAAATTTAATAAGTATACGAAGTTATAAATACGAAGTTATAAAATATAAAATGACTCCTTCAATATTAGATTTTTTAAAAACATTTGGAATAAATACAAAAACAAATTTTGATTTAAAAGATTATGCAGATTATTTAAATTTAAAAATAAAAATATTAATGAATGATGAATTATCAAGTCTGGAGAGTCCCCTGAATATAATAATCAATTATCAAAATTCAAATGAAAAAGGATCTCATTGGGTTTGTATATATAATAAATCTATATACTTTGATTCTTTTGGGATTAAACCCACTAAAGAAGTTGAAGACTATCTCTCGGACTACACTTTTAATTCTTTACAAGTTCAACCTAATAATACTAAAATATGTGGTATTTTAAGCTTATATGTTTTGTATAGATTGAATAAATCCAAAGGAGAAGGTTTCACTTCCTTAATCCAAGAAATTTATAATGATTTAAAATCTATACTATGAAAATGGAGCTTCGCAACCTTCCGGAAGATAATTTAAAAAAAATGGTAAACATAATGTCAGATAAATATTCAAGAACTTTATCTATAAATTCAAAAGAATCAGACTTTACTATAAACTTTCAAGATTCAATTAAATTAGATCAAAATTTAAATTATGAATTAGGACTATTATGGTTTTGTGCTTATAATACTATTTTTAATATAACTAAAGATAATAACATATTTTATTATATAAGCCCAAAATCTACAGATAAGATTATAATAACAATCGAACCCGGAGCTTATGAGATAAAAGATTTAAATGATATACTTTCTAAAAAAACAAATGAAGGTATTAAAATTAAAATGGATATACCAACTTCAAAATGTGTAATGACTTTGAAGAATATAAAAATTAGTTTTTTAGATAATTGTTTCTTTCACACAGTTTTAGGGTTTAAACCTATGGATATAACAATAAAAGAAGATAAAATAATAACATCAGAAAATATTATAAAAATAATAAATACAAACACAATAAATATTCATTGCGATTGTATAACAGGTTCTTATAATAATGGTAAACAAACAAATGTTTTATATTCCTTTCCCTCAAACACAGTTCCTATGGGATATAAAATAGTTGAAAGAATGAATCCTCCAAATTATTTACCTTTATGTAGAAAATATATAATGGATATTAATTTTAAAATTCTTAATCAAGAAGGAGAATTGATTGATTTTAATGGAGAAGAGATTTCAATGTATTTACATTTGAAACAGGTTTGAAGATTCATTTTAAATTATTAATAAATGAGTTCTTATATTCCATGTAATAGAGGTGGTGGAACAATAAAAACAGGGTTTAATACAGAAGAAATATTAACTTTAACAGAAAATAAATATATTAATGAAAGAGGTGATTCAATGAAGGGTGATTTAATTTTAAATGGACACAAGATAAAAGAATTATCTTTTCCAACTGATGAAGCTGATGCAGTTAATAAAGGGTTCGTTGAGAAATATGTAGATGGTGTTAAAAAATATACTGATTTAACAACAACAAGAATTGAAAGTTCATTAACAACAAAAATTGATTCAATGGAATCAAAGCTTAATAATATCGAACAACGATTTAATGATAAATTTGACAAGTTACAAAGTCTGTTAACTGAACAAGTTGTAAAGTTAAATACTACAATATTAAACTCTAAAGATAAACAAATTATGAATACTAAATTTAATACAATATATAATATAATAAATGAGATGATTACATCATTTAATAAAAGAATTTCAAATTTAGAGTCTCATGGAACACACATTAACACCACACATAGTATTAGAAAAAGAGCTGCTGAATTAGAACAGAATAAAACATTATTACCCCATACATATAAACATTTTATAGAACCAAGTTTAATAACAACAAACATTAAAGAATGGGGTGTTTTTATGGTTGTAAAGATTATTGATCCTTATTTCTTTTTGTTTGATGATGATAATGAAAGAATGAAATGGTTTGTGAAATGTGATTATAATAGTAAGCTTGAAAAGGGTGATGTTATAATGACTAGTTATGATTTACCACACGGAGATTGGTATGTTAATACTCATTCACATGGACTACATAAAGTTAAAAGTAAGAATATTATTTTTAAAAGCACACTTGTACAATATATAGATTTAATATTTTATGAAAAAAAGGTTGATGCTAATGAAGTTCGTAAAGCATTGATGGAATTGTATAAAGATATCCTCTCAACAAGAGTTTCTTTTGATATCCGAGTATTGGTACCAGATGGTGCTCAGAAGAATAAAGTCTTATTTTTTTAATTATTAAAATGGACAAAGTCCAAAAGATGGAAGAAGTAAGAGAAGAAAAAATTTACCCAGAATTGAGATCATCAGGATATTATTCCGAAGGTCACAAAGGTTCCAAGGCCTCGGCTCCCACAGAACTTGAAATTATGAGAGTAAAAGAATTTAAATCAGAAACCTTACATTTACAAGATTTATTAAAGCATTATAAAAAGGTTAAAAATAGATGGAATAAAGGGAATACAGTTTTAAAAATTATAGGTTATTCTTTAGGATTTACATCTGCAATATTAACAGTTATTTTACCTATAACTTTACCAGTTTTAACAATAGCACCTGTAATACTTGGAAGTATTTCTGTAGCTGATGGTTTCTTGACTGAAATAGTTTCATTATCTTATACTTCTAAAAAGAAAGGTTTATATAGAGAAGTTTGTTTATCAATAGAATTAGGAATCTCTAAATTATTTTTATTTCAATTAAAAGCTTTGGAAGATGGAATCCTAACAGACGAAGAAATAATGAAATCAAATCAAATAATACAAGATATTAAAAATAATATTAATAGATTAAAAAGTGCTTATGTTATAACTAATGAATATTCTAAAAAAATTAAACGAGAGAAGTGGCTAAAGAATCATACATAAAAAAATTTATTGCCCTTCAAAAGGTTGATGTTGTCACTCTTAAATTAATTGTTGACATTTTTAAAAGAAAAAAATCATTTGATAGAATCTGATGTTAACTTTTCGAAATTAGTTTTTAGAACCTCTTTATGATCTTTAAATTCTTTATCATTTAGACCTTTTATATATTCAGGATCAGTATTAAAATATTTAAGTTCTAAACATATAGGATTAAAAACTTGAGAATATAAAGGTTTCTCAATTCTCTCAGGATAAATGATTTCAACATTATAAATATCAAGATCAGTAATCTTTGTACCATATAACTGATTCAATCTATCAAGATTTTTTATTATCGGTATTAACTTATTTCCTATAGGAAGAGTTATCTTTAAATCACTTAGTATGAATCTTTTGTCATCATAATTTGATAATGATACTTTTTGGGATTCTATCAAGTAAATATCATGCTTTTCACTTTTAAGTTGATGTATTTCATCAATTTTATCTTTATGATTTGGATTCAATGTATCTATATAATCTTGATGAGAAAGATTCTTTGCTACACATCTCTGAATTCCTTAACATCTGTTATCCTTTACAGGTTTTTCTCCCTGTCCGTCAGGTCCTTTAGGGAATATAGGATATCTATGTGTAATGCTTTCTTCTGTTTCTGGGGTTTTAAATATAAATGTATGTTCTTCAAATTTAGGATTTGTAAATGTTTCATATGAATATTGTTTAGCACGAATAAATATTCCATTTTCTATAGGAGTAAAAGGTTTTTCATCTTTAAACGAAAATAATTCTCCAGATGAATTTATTAAATTTGAAAGTATAGGATTTTCAGAGATATCACTTTGTAAATCGTGAGTTCTTATTGTTAAAAACATTGAATCTGTATCCATTGCATGCATTGCTATATTCGATCCATATATGGGATGTAAGACATTATAATATGTTTCATACATTTGTAATTTTGAAAGTTCTAAAATTGCAAAGCCAATAAATATTGGTTTATTATATGTTTTCTCATAATTCTTTAGTTCTACTGCAGTAAGACTTTCAGAAAATACTTCTGCATTTTTAAATGTAGGCTTTCCTAGCATACGATTATAACGGGCTACATCTTTTTCACTATTTGTCAAGAGTTCAATATGAGTATATTTATCAACATTTTCCATTGTCTTCCCAAAGACTGAATTGTTTAAAAGTTTATAATTATTGTCTTTTAAAAGGTTACCTTCTCTTTTTGCAATGTTTCGACAACGAATGTTCTCCTCGATGAAAGTCTTCATGAATGCTGCTTGTTTAAATCTTATGACACTATGAACTTTTTTTAATATCATTCCTTGTGAAAGATAAAACTGGAGGAGTCTATAGTGACAAAGATAATAAGTTCGATCTGTTTGATCACAAAGAAGTTTCATTGTTGGAGGTTTATCTTGTGAGATTTGCCATTCAGAAAGTTCGTTGATATCAATCTTTCTTCTTATAGGAGCTAAAGGGAAATGTCTTGTTCCTGATTTTATATCATCTGGGTAGTCGAGGTCACATTCTACAAAGTATCCTATTGGAGAATCTTTAGGAGTTGAACGTATTTCTTTCATAAGGTCTTTTAAGGGGCATTCTTCTTCTGAGGGGCATTCTGGAGGATATATTTCATGAAAGTCACTCATTGGTAAATATTGAGTCATAATTCCTGAATATAAAGCTGTTGCTTCTATATAAAGTATAAATAGAGGATTTTTCATTCCTTCTAATACTTCTTTTAGTTCCTCATTGTTAAGTTTTATATATGGATCAGGGTGTTTAGACATTCTTCGGCTAGTAGTTATTGCATTTCTAGCTTTTATTTCTCTATTCCCCATTACTGAAGATACTCCTCCTCTAATGTTTGTTTTAATTTGATTAAACATATCTTGGCCGGTTAAAAGATCTATAATTTTATCAGATTCTGGAAGATCTGAAGTCCAAATGGTATATAACATAGTATCCCAAGATTAAGAAGGAGCTGTTATATAATTATAAGGTTTAAGAACAAAAGACTTTGTAAATTCTTCAAAGCAATCTGCTAGAATATAAACATCTAGGGATAAGTACATACTTGTATATTCTCCTAAAGTTTTACAGTTGAAAAGATCCCACATTTTATTTGCTCGAGAATATTCTTGATTTGTAATATGAGATTTTTGAAGTTGGGAATAGAAATCTTCTTTCTCTGGTAATTTTGTTTCATTATATTTTTCAAATGAATCAACATAGTCATAGGGATATATTCCTTTTGCTAAGCATGTAGGATATTCTTCTGGGGGGATATTATTTTTTTCCAAGAATTCTCGAGTGATTTTAAAATTTTCTGCTTTCATTGTTTTAGCTATTCCATCTAGAGACATTTGGAGAAAGTTTAACGAGTCTATAAATTTTAATTTTCCATATTCAACTGATTTATATTTTTCCTTTGTAAGTCCTATAACTTTGAAAGAGTTTTTAGCATTTTCTGCTAAATGTTTAATAAATAGATGTATGTCATAACCAAAAAGATTATGAAATATAACTGGTACAAATTTAGGAGTATGACAATTAAGATTACAATTTCTATGGGCTGCTCCTCGATAATTATTTTCCTTTTTTAAATGATCGTGATCTATAACTTTATCATCAGGAAGAATGTCTTGTTTACACATCCAACAGTTGGAAGTATTTTCATATTCTTGTTGTTGTTGATTAGAAATTTTTTGAGGATACTTTGTTTTAATATTTTAAATATTTCATGTTCTAGATCATTTATACTTTTAGTAAAATGATTTAAAACATCTTCTGAAGTTCCTTGAAATGCATATTCTCTAGATTCTATGAGTTCAGGATAATTACTTTTAAATAATAATTTATAAGCAGATGGTAATTGTTTAGTTTTTTTAACACTATTAGGTTTATTTCTTTTTCTTAGAAAGGCTTTCATCCTCTCTGGTTTCATCTTCTGTTTAGAGGCTTTCCATTCATCCATGAGTTTATATTTTTCTATTATTTTTAAATATTGCATAATTATATCTTGTTTACGATTTATAGATTCAAAGTCTCCATAGACAACTCCTAATGTTTGTAATAAATTTGAAAAGTTTTTAAAATACATCCTGGGATCTGTAGGCATTCTAATTAAAGCTGGATCATCTTTTTCACAAAATCTTGCATGTTTAATCATAGAGTTTTTAGTTGTTGAATAATGAAGACATCTTTTACATGTTCCTCCTCCACTAGTTGGATTCTCTGGTGATGTAAAAGCTTGAAAGTCTTTTATTAAAACATAATGTTGATTATTTCCTTCTTCCAAGATTAAAAGATATATCTCCCTCGTGCTATCACTATCAGAAATATAAATTGGAATAATATTTTTCCTTCCATGTCCCCATCCTTTAACATGTTCATAAATATTAAGTTTAAGATTATTTAGTCTTTCAAATTCTGCAATGTCTTCTAGTTTCATTGGATGCATGAAACACACGAGGGAATATTAATTCATTTTCATATTCTTTGTATTTTGAAACTCTTTGAGGGTTATCAACTTGAGGATGTAAATGTGCAAGTATTGACCACATGAAACATTTGTTATCCTTATTCTGTACGTTTATAATATTTCTAGATTTAAATGGTGTAGGAATATAGGATTTAGGATTAGGTGGTAATCCTCTCCAATAATCAATTACTAAAGATTGGAAGCTATGGAATACTAAGTTTGAATCTCCTAATTCATTTTCAATCTCTTCTTGTTTTGCTTCTACTGCTTGAATTATTTCTTTGATGGTTTTATTAAATCCTCTAGTTGAAAATAAATATTTAAAAGGCATTGGGATTTCAACATCTAAGGGTTCTGCTTCTTCTTGGCTTACTGGTCCTCTCCAGTATTTTGCTTTGATTGTGATTTTATATTTTATAACATTATACCTTGATGCTTTATAATTTTTTAAAGCTTCACAGAAAGAATCTTTTATATTTTTTTTATTTCTCTTTATGTATTCTCCAGGGGTTGCAGGTGCATTAATTTTTAATTTAAATTCATCTATGTGATTAAAATTATCCCAGTTATATTTTTCTCTTTCAACATGATCAGGTTCTCCTTCTGAAAAGCATTCTTCTTCGTCGGAGTTTCTTTCATTAGGTAGACTTCGTGTTGGATTCTCTTTTAAGTGTCCTATTAAATGTCTTTGATAATAGAAATTCATTTTTGTTGAAAAGTTACAATGAGGGCATGTAAATACTTCTCTAAGTTTTCCGATACAATTTTCAAAATGTTTATTATATCCTGAATGCAGATATCTTCCTTTACATTTAGGACAGAGTTTAGAATTTGTGTCATTAAGATTGCAAATATTACAGTTCATTTTTAGAATAAATTTTTTTACTGGATCCTATGTTTTCTATTTTTTTTAAATTTTTATTTTTTTATTTTTTTATTTTTTATTTTTTTATTTTTTATTTTTTCATTTTTTTATTTTTTTATTTTTTTTATAACACCAAGCTTCGAGACCAGCAAGCTTCGAGTCCAGCACATGTTGCATTCGCAAGCCTCGAGACCTGCGTTCCTCCAAGTAGTGGGGATATTACCCTAATGGACGCAGGCCGATATACGTTTTTCATATCTTTATCGATGTTTTTTTACAGTTTTGCGGGCTTAAACGCATATGTTTTTAAATCTTGCAAAATGAGGAAAATAAAAAATGTGCGTTTTTAAGGGCTTTTTGTGTTTTTTGTGCGTTTTTAGGGGCAAAATGGCTATAAAACATGAAAACAGTGGGAGGCCTGTGTCCATTAGGGTAATATCCCCACTACTTTTAAAT